>JACJUY010006215.1:40044-50525 GCA_014220935.1 Platorchestia sp. MABIK | reverse complement strand
AAATGATTTGGTCTTTCAAAATTCTTTTAAGTCAAGTAATTTTTTATCATTACTTAAATAGGGTTAGGGCCAAATAACTTTCTTGGCTTTTATTTTCAATTGTAAAATTAATTGAAATAAAAGCTAGTTACTGATAAAAAAATTTAGTGTATGTATATAAGCTATGCTCTAAACACTAATGTTTTTGCAGCATGAAGGTAAGGCTTTGTTTGGGAATAACTTGAACAATCTAGAGTAGCAATGTAGAAGAAGAAACTGTTACCATTCTTTACAGGTTATCTATATTGTTTTGTCTGTATTGCTGTCTGTCGGCAAAAAGTTTCATTTAAAGTTATCTTAATTTGAGCTAATTAACCACTAGCTCTGTTTAAAAATAACACTACGAATATCATTAATATCAATAATATTATAATAGGCTTTTAGATATTTATATTATGATGTGAATATAAATAATATTATAAATAAATGTTTTCTTTGTGGTATTTCTCTTTTTTGCAGTGCATATGGATTGTGTGATTTCAATTGGTAGAATATTCTGCTATATTTTTTTAAAATCCTTTAGTTTTCTGTGCAGTTTGCTCTAAATAATATCATAGATAATAATTGATGATGAAAGTGTTTATTGGTTTTATGTTTAATGCAGTTTTAAGTAGCTTGAGAAGTTCTTAAAACTTATGCTTGTAGTGGTTCGTGTAGAATTTGCTCATAAAATTTTATACCATGAGATATAACTCAAATTGTGACTCCCAGGAAGTAATCTGCTTCAATTTCTATTTCTATTAGCTATTCTTCAATATTAATTTTTACAAGCTATGCTTCAATTTTAAATTTTTGTTGCAGAGCAGGCAACAAGTGACACCCTGCAGTCAGAAGATTGGTCTTTGAACTTGGAAATCTGCGATCTTATCAACACTAACGAGGAGACAGCCAAAGATGCTGCTCGTGCCATCAGGAAGAGACTAACGCAATCTCCAAAAAATTTCAAAGTTGTCAACTACACCTTAGTGGTAAATTTTTCAGCATCTGATGAAGTTTTACGATGATTTTTAAATACAATGCAGTATGATTGGTAATAAAAGGAAATCAAAATTAAAGTAAACAAATAAGAAATCACATCAATATTGATAGCTTTTTGTGTTTAAAGAAATAATTTATGTGTATAAGTGTACTTTAATATATGAAGGCTACTCCTGTAAAATGATTGCATTCACCTTTTTATTCAATAGAACACACAGGATTCAATAGAACTTCACTGTACATTATTAATCATAATCACTTGAAGTTTCTTTTCTGATGCAATTCTCAACTTGTTTGTTTACATGTACCGTGAGATAGAGTTGATGGTGTTTGTAATTTAGTGCAGTAATTCAGCTTCTGTACATGTAATTTTGTATCACATGTGCAGCTATTAGAGTCCTGTGTGAAGAACACTGGGCCAAAATTCCATGCTCTTGTCTGCAGCAAAGACTTTGTGCAAGACCTTGTTAAACTAATAGGTAAGTAGATGGGTGTTTGATTCATTTTATTGTTTGGTTATGATGTACATTTTTATATTATATGTTTTAATTTATAATTAAATTATATTTTAATGCTCTTACTTTGTTTTTCATACCACATTTTTATTTATCTAAATATAACTGCAGTAAATCTGAGATGTGCATTAAAGTTTTACTTTTCTCTCTGTGTTTAAAAAAATGTATTTGCATTATAACTGCAATATTTAAACTGTGATATTTTAAATTGACAGATGCAGTGATAGTGTCTTTAGACTTCAAGGACATATATTCAACTTATCACCTATGTGTGTACCAGGACCAAAGAATGAGCCTCCAACCTCCATCCAGCAGCAAGTTCTGTCTCTGATCCAGTCTTGGAATGATGCTTTCCGGCACCACCCTGAGCTGTCGGGTGTGTGTCAGGTGTATGCTGACCTTAAACACAAGGGTATCGAGTTCCCTCCTCCTGATGCAGAAGCCACACCTATATTCACTCCTAACAGAGTAAGTCCATCAAATTACGGAGAGTTTTGCCCGGATTGTTGTGAAGTTTGAACACTTGGACCACAAAGTGAGCCACTTGTGGCTACCGAGGGAATTTTCATAATGCTGCTAACTGACCAGTAGTCACAAACTCAGATTTCAGAAGTATTCAATTAAAACTAAAAGAAAACACGATCCAGTTAATGTTAGCTATTTTCAACATTGTTTACTGCAATTGACTTTAAATTTGAGTTGAATATTGAACTTCATTTTAACTAATCGTACTCAAAGTTTTAATGGTCAATTAGGATATGCCCATGGATGATGGTCCTTATGTGAATCTCTTTGATACTTAATAGATTTAATGCTTTTCATGAATGCCCTCAGAAAAGCAACACAAACTGAGCAGAGTTGTCCAAGCATTTTTCTATGCTTACTGAAACAGGGGAGCATTTGTATTCCTTCTTGATATGGATGGCAAAGCATGTGTGTTTAATCATTGACTTTTAATTTTCATTGCATGTTATTTTTCAATATTGGTATCAACAAGAAATTGATAATTAATTGATGCTCTGATAAATTCTGTGATTGATGCATGATATGGTTTTACTATTCAAAAAATTATATTGGCGTTGAAATGAAATTTCTCCTATTTTCTGTCAGCAAATGTATGTGAATTTTACTAATATTTTATCTTGAGTTGATAGGAAATGATTTAACATTTTAGAACTGAATTCATGACAAATCCCTGTAATGATTCTTAGCATTAACAATACTCTGCTGGTTTTACTGAAGGAGAGCAACTTGGAAAGCTGCCAACAAACAGGCCTTGCTATTGTCATTAGAAGTTATTGTACTCAAAGCTATGTTATTGTTGATGGGTACTCTGATGCATTGCTTATGCATGAGCCTTGAAGAAAGTGTTATTAAAGAGCGAGTTAATGTAGAAATTGCGTTTATTGTTAAGAAACTGGTTAGTCACTAGTGAATGTAAGGTTAGGCTTTGTTGTGGTCACTGAAGTCTTCCTTTTTCTGATTTAATAAATGTGTAAAAGTCTTGCAACTAATTTAGTAATTAGTTAAGATTTTTAGCTGCATGAATATCCTTGTTCTGAAACACTAGTGTAAATTGCTTAGAGCTAACAGAAAATCTCTGCCAGTGTACAATATATCATTTTTGATTGGAAGTTCATTCCACTTCTATTGCTCATAAAATCTCCAGTTCTCTGAATATTGCGTTGAGAATAACTCTATTTCTTTGTGGAGGCTCACGCTGACCTGATCAAGACAGCTGATTTTATATCTTCGACTATATCTTCTTTTTTGGCTTCTGAGTGTTATAATTCTAGGTCAAACATTCAGGTTTATGGGACTTCGAAAATAATTTTTGCGGGTTACCCTCATCTGTGAACAGTGTGGTTGACTTTGAAGCTTCACAGTTTCCCAAAAATCATTCGTCATTATTACTTCAGTACTGAAAAGTTGGTTGAAAATTATAGATATGTTGGTTATTACCATGGTAGAGAAAACAAGTTTTTTTTACCTTGATTAATACTCAGGAATTTCCGTGAAGTACTAAATGGGCATGGCTTGCACGTCATTCCAATGGTTCTTATCTGTAATAAAGTTGTTGCCTGCCCTCAGAGTACATCACCCCGACAAAGTGGGGTAGGGGAGGAGTCTGCCAGACCAGCCCCCGTGGGTGGAGTGTCCCCCCGACACCTCTCCACTCCCTCCCCCCCTGCACCGGCCTCCCTCACACCTCCTCCCCAAGGTGCGTGTGTGCTTCAGTGGACACCAGCTTGAATTTTAATTGTAATATTCAAATGAGATCCTCAAAAAATTTGCTTCAATGGACAGCAGCTTGAATTGTAAAGTTTAAATTAGATGCTTGAAAATTGCCTAATTTTGAAGAGTGTAGGTCAAATGGTTAAAAATAGCATGCTTCCCATCTTTATATTTTGAAAAAATGAGATCTGTGTTTTGGGCTTGAACGCTGTAATTAACCCGTGAATGTGTTCAAGTTTGACTTGTTGCAGTAATAAGTGCGGTTCAATTGAAATGAATTAAGCCATTCTTTTATTCATTTAGGACACAAATCTTATCAAATCTGTAATGGTAGCAATTACAATTTTAATATTTAATATTGAATGTTAATAATATTTAACAGAGAGTTGAAGCGAGATTACATTCTTTTCTTCTCTATTATGGAACTCGGTCTAAGCACTGTTTTCTCTGTGGCCTAAATTATATTATGCTAAAGAATAAATTTTTAATTATTTTTACTGCACTGTGGTACAATAATGTTTTTTCCATGTAATTATTGCAGTATTATGTAGAGTTGATCATATTAGTTTTTGGGAATTGGCACTCCAAGGGGGAAAATGCAAGGTTCCAAGTTAGGTAGGCCTTCCTTTTGTTACAATAAAAGTTTTTTTTGTTCTGTTGTGGACCATCATTTTTTGGTCACTGCTGTCCTGTTTTTCAGCACCTACCACTTTCTTTTCAACTTTCATTTTGTTTCATCAACTTCTCTCAACTTACTGTTTCTATGCACTTTGTGCACAGATTCCGCTTTCCCTCTAGTCCATACTAAATGGTGCGCCTTCCTCTCTTCCTCTCTCTAAACTGACATCCAATATTTTAGTATTAAGGACAAAAACTCATTGACGTGCACAGCCAATGGAATGCTGCAAAAATGAGTGATTGAGTGTGTTAATTGTAGGCGCAGAGGTGCGTTTTTCTTCTCAGGAGTGATTTGAAAATTTGGGATACAAACCTTCTTAAATAACTTAAATGGTATTTAATTGCAGCGTGCGGCGCAGGCCTGTCGGCTGATGTGCGCAGCAAGCTCACGAAGGAGCTCGGTGTAGTGGAGACCAATGCTGGGGTGCTCGCTGAGATGCTCTCCGAGCTGACGCCTGGCCAGGAACATGCTGAAGACCTCCAGTTGCTGCAGGTGAGTGGTGTATTCCTTTATACAACTGTGCTAACTAGGCTTCAGACCTCATTTTCTGTCATGAGCTGGAGGTGAGGTATGTTTTTGATATGAAATAGATTTTTTTGCCAGTGTTTTTCTTCTAGTTGGTGCAGGTCAGTCTTGTATTCTTTTATACAATTATGATATGATAGGAAATATATTTTTTGTTAGTCTTTTCTTTCAGTTGCTTCAGGTGAGTGTTGCTTCGTTTGAGAGCTCATTTTATGTCCTGAGCGCAATGTGAGGTAGGCCTTCCATTTTTGTTGCAAAATAAATTTTTTTTGTTATTTTTTTTGGTTCACTGTTGTCCTGTTTTTCAGCACCTATAACTTTCTCTGTCAGCTTTTATGTTGTTTCATAAACTAATTTCCTAACTTATTGTTTCTATATGCATGGAATTTTATGTGGGATCACACTATGCGCATAGATTTCTTGTTCCCTTGACTCCATACTAAATGGTGCCTTCCTCCTTCCTCTCTCTGAAGCATTTTTACTTTGGTTGGGAAGCTATCTAATCATATTAATTATATACAACACTCATTTATTCGTTTTATATGTCTACTTAACCAACCGTGGGCCGGAAGGTCAGGTTGGTTTATAGCTAATTTTTTTGTTAAAATAGATGAACGATTGTGTTTTTCTCATTAGTTAATACAATTCAGTGTTGTTAATACAATTCAAAGTATTAGCTGATTAAACGGTGGAAAATATCTTTGGTTAACTAAACATTTATAGCAGACCCTATCCACAATACAGCATGATCAATCATTTAAAGTTGACCCTTGAAAATGCAAATTTCTCTAACCGAACAGTGTGTTAATCTACAGTAAGAATAATGTACAATGTGAAAACAAATTGGATTTTCTCTCTAGTTTTTCCAAAGGTGGGATGTTTAATTGTGTTGTGTTTGTGGATGTCACAAATTTCACTCACTCAACAGTGCGTTAATCTACAAAATGAATAATCCGTAATATGAAAACAAATTGGATTTTTCTCTCAAGTTTTTCTAAAGGGGAGATATTAAATTGTGTCGTGTGTGTGGCGGACAGGAGCTGTACGACACGTGCCGGGCAATGCAGAAGCGCGTCGTGGAGCTGGTGGCGCGCGTGGCTGACGACGCCCTCACTGCCGACCTCCTCCGCATCAACGACCTTCTCAATAACCTCTTCATACGGTGAGCCTCTCGGCTGTACCACTCTAATAATGTTGTTTGTGTGCGTGGATGTTTATTTGCTTGCTTTTACGTCGAGGATCTTCTGTGGTGATATCTCTTGGAGGATCTCATCTGGTGAGATCTATCTAAATTTTCTTCTTCATGCGGTGAGATTTCTTGAACATCTGCTGTTCATATGATATCTCTAAGATTGTCTCATGTGGTAAGATTTTTGGTGGATCTGCTTATCATATGGTGATTTCTCTGGAGAATATCTTCTATACATGGGAAATTATTGTGAAAATTCGTTCTTTGTACATTGAGATCTTCGAAGAATTTACTCCGCCTGCGGCAAAATCCTAGAAAGATCGTTTTTTCATGCAATGCAATGCTTAGTATTTTAAAAAGTGGCGCCATACTGCTACCTAATGTGGCGCCATACTGCTTTACCTAATTTTTGGCAACTAACGAAGTACGCAAAAAAAGGGTGTCATATACTAAAAATAACCAACGAATCGTGGTCAAACCTCATGGTAATCCATTCCAATGTCTGTTCTGCCTCTATGTGGTATAATTGACTTAGTGTGGCTTAACAGTTAGGTTTAGGGCCTCAGGTCTAATAGGGTTAAACAGCGCAAATTCACATTTATGAGTTTCTGGTTGGCAACTTTAGCTCTACTAATTTGTTTTGGGCTCACTTTTTGGGCCCATTTATTTTTCAGTACAATGTATTTTCGTGTGCAATCTACCCAGATGTGGAGAGACCACTTCCCGCGAGCATTAGTGTGATTTTTGTCCATGTTTTCATCAGGGCTTGTTAGTGGTAATCGTGGTTAAACAATTACAAGGATATTACTGTACTTGAGAAGTAATTTGCTACTGCGTCTCACTGTGTGGATCGCTTGTTAGTGGTAACGGTGGTTAAACAATTGCTACAATAATAGTGATAATAATAATGTCAATGTTCTTTAAAAGTAATTTTCTACTGCGTCTCACTGTGTGGATCGCTTGCTAGTGGTAACGGTGGTTAAACAATTGCTATTATAATAGTAATAATATTAATCCTAAAAATGATAATTATAATGTTGAAATAATGTTGTGACCAGGTACGACCGCCACATGGCCAAGTCGCAAGCGAAGGGCAGCCCCGTGAGGTCGGCAGAAGGCCTCGGGTCCTCCCACCGCCCGCCCCCCACACGCACCCCCGCTCCCCACCCCGACGAGGGGGCAGCGGCTGCTGCAGCAGCGGCAGGTAGGTGTCGGCTTTGTGTGTCTCGTCTCTGGTTGTGGTGTGGCATTCATGGGCTCTGAGTCCTTCATCTCAGTGTTACCATATCGCTTACACATTAACGGAAATGAGTAATTTTACATGTGTTGAGGCAAAAGCTCAAATTTTTGTCACCCATATTTTTTGTACTTTATCATCAACGTCTGAGTAAATTCACCAAATCCTACATGGCCTATATTTTTTGTTCTCTACCATCAACGTTTGAATAAATTTACCACACTCCACGTTGGCCAAATTTCTAGTACTTTATCATCAACGTTTGTATAAATTCACCATATATTACGTCTCCCATATTTCTCGTACATCAACGTTTGAATAAATGTACCATTCCCCACGTCGCTCACATTTCTTGTATGTTACCATCAACGTTTGAATAAATTAACCCATGTCACTTATATATCTGGTGCTTCACTACCAACGTTTACAATAACGACGGCTGTGGTGCGGGCAGAAGTGTCCCTGATAGACCTGGGCGAGGACGACACACCCGCGCTGCCCCCCGCCCTGCCCCCCGCCCTGCCGCCCCAGGCCGTCGTGCCGCCCTCACAGTTGTTCGGCCAGCTCAGTGAGTCGCGCTCCTGCCGTGTGCTCTGGTGTGCCTCTCTAGGTTACTGACGTCTGCGTTCGGGAGTGTTGCTTCTGTATTGTCTCTAGGTTACTGTCGTCTGTGTTCGGGAGTGTTGCTTCTGTGTTGTCTCTAGGTTACTGTCGTCTGTGTTCGGGAGTGTTGCTTCTGTGTTATCTCTAGGTTACTGTCATCTTCTCTGTTGGGCCTAGGTTTTTGTAACTGTGTTCGGAAGTGTTGTGTATGTGGTGCCGTCTGCTCTATTGTCCCTAGACTACTGTTGTCTTCTCTGTTGGGCCTTGGTTACTGTAACTATGTTGGCGAATGTTGCTAATGTGGTGCTGTCTTCTGTTTTGCGTCTAGGTTAATGCAACTATGTTTGGGAGTGTTGCTTCTGTGGTGTCTCTAGGTTACTGCCGTCTTCTTTGTTGCGTCTAGGTTATTGCAGCTGTGTTCAGAAGTGTTGCTTCTGTGTTGTGGCTGGGTTATTGCCACTGGGTTTGGGAGTGTTGTTTTTATGGTGCCATCTTTTCTGTTGTGTCTAGGTATTGCCACTGGGGTTTGCGAGTGTTGCGTACACAATGCCGTCTTCTGTGTTGTTTGTGGGAAGGCACTTGTATAACTGAGGATTTTTGTGAGATCGCAGAGTGTATCTACGAATTATTGTTTGATCTTTCAAAACTAGTAATTATTTTTTTCTTATGTTATATTTCCTGCCATGTCAATCAATTTCCTGGCATGAAATAGGCTAATGGATCTTGTGAGTGAGTACGTGTGGAACAATGGCCGGTACTCAGTTCAGTATTAGTCGACTTTACTATTTATTTGCTTGTGACGACGTGTTCGATCAGTGGCGGTGCCTTGTAACTCTGAAAGAGGGGAGCTGGAATACCTTTCTTTAAATTAAAGTGATGTCCAAAAGAAACGTCATGGAAGTTGTTTGGGGGCGCATTGCACATTGTTACATCATCCACTGTATTGTCAAATTCACCTGCTTCCTTTGAGAAGGCGCTTTGGAGGCCGTGCTTTCGAACTGGAACGTGGCAGGCGCATCCCGTACATTTTTATTATTATTTCAGACAGTGATGCTACTGCTTACATCCACGGTTTTCTTTTTGTGATAAACATTTTATGTTTTAGGTATGGTGGGGACCAAAATATACAAAACACTGCGTAGGAAAACTATGAATTGTATTCGTGATTCTACGTCGTAAGATGAAATGTTTCTTTCGTGTTCGCATGTGTCTTTTGCAATCAAACTAAAAAGTATGAACGCAAAGTTTACTTGGAGTTAACTCCATTAACCTTATCTCCATCCTAAATAATGCCTTCCTCTTTCCTCTCTTTGGAACGCCTTTGTTGTGGTCAGGGAGGCTTTACATATACTTTAATCTATACATAGTGGTAGCCTACCCTGTCGCTGCGTGTGTGTGAGAGATGCTGACCATGTCTGGTACGTCGCAGGTATCGGTGCTGCCAAAAAGGAGGACGCAGATGACTTCGACTCCTTCGCGCAGTCCAGAACATCGGTCTTGGATGCACCGAAAAAGTGAGACATTTTTCGTCAAATATTTTGTGACTACGTCGTTATTGCATTGTTCTTATTAGTGGGAATTACCGTACTGTAAATATGAAGATACGTTAAGTGTTTGGATGTTGATGTTTATATGTTACTCTTTTTATCAGCATACTTATTTTACGTTATTGAGGCAAAAACTTTGCTGTTGTAATAGCGTTACTCTCGTTGTAATGTTATACTCGTTTCAACGTTACTCTCGTTATTACGTTACTCGCACTAAGACGTTGCGGTAATGATGACAGTAATGAAGTCGAATATGCTCTTACTTTATGACACTCATTATATCGTACGTTCATCAATCTTCATACATGTTGAAAGTGATCATTTATTTCTTACATTTCTCGTGAGCTTTCATAACCCCTATAGCCATTATTGCATGCATTCTTAAATCACTCCTCTCATGTCTCTCATAACTTTACATCCTCATTAATACTTCTATATTGCAGGGAAAGCGACGGAGCTACGGGCAATGGTGTTCCTAGACCCGGCGAGCCGGTGAGTGTTCCTTTTCAACAGGCAAACCTCGTGAATTTCTGCCGAGTCTCGTGAGTTCCTCCGCATTTGACGCCTGAGTTAAGTAGACTGAGTGCGGGGGTGTTGCGCCATGTGGTGGCGTGTCGCAGTTCTTCTTGCCGAGTCAATTGTGTTCTTTGCTTTGAATGCTCTCATCTCGCTGAGCAGCGTTACTGCGTACCTATTTTTCCTTGTGGGTTGTGCGACTTGATTTGTCAGAGCTGTGGTGACCATATCGAATACACCGAGGGAACGTCTCTGTTGCGTCTTTGGTGGTGAAACGTTCTACAAAATAATTATGATGAAGCTGTTGTGACAAGTGGGGGTGTTTTCCTCTGTTGGTGTGGTGGTTTACTGTAGGTGCTATGTGGATGTGACGGGCGCCTCGATAGTGGGACATGTTTGCAGACGAGGCGTGTTTTGC
>JACJUY010006215.1:7391-40008 GCA_014220935.1 Platorchestia sp. MABIK | reverse complement strand
GGTAGACGAGGTGCGTTTGGTAGACGAGGTGCGTTTGGTAGACGAGGTGCGTTTGGTGGACGAGGCGCGTTTGGTAGACGAGGCGCGTTTGGTAGACGAGGCGCGTTTGGTAGACGAGGCGCGTTTGGTAGACGAGACCATGTTTTATTGGAGAGACGCGTTTCGATATTGTGTGGGACGCTCTGATGGAGAGGCAAAGAAGCGTTGAGGGTGCAACAGAGGCATCTTTCAGAGAGTGTGACAGACATAAAATGTTTGTTAGTTTCAGATTATTTCAGCGTAAAATTGAGTCTTCCTGAACTTAGCACTAAACTTGACGTGCACTGTGGGTCAAGTTGAAAATTTCCACCGGAATGAGTTTGGGTTGAGTTTGTCTGTGAACGTTATTTTGTTTCATAAACTTCTTTTTTAGCGTACTTTTCATATGCGCAGGAGGTCCTGTTTAGGAACACACCTTGTGGATAGATTCCCCATTCACAAAACTCATTACTTAATAGTGCGTTCTTTCTTCTTATCTTCGGAACTTCTTGATGTGATTAGAGTGGATTAAGGGAATCGGACGCTTTTTTCTATGAATTCTTTTAAAAATAAATAAAAAATACTTCCGGAGTGAAATAAGCTCTCGGGTATTCACAGCATGTTTGCAACATTTAAATAGACAGTTATAGCACAATTTTTTTTGGAATTTACCCATTCCCCCCCTCCCCCCTCACTCCAAAGAAATTTTTCTTAAATTTCAATGTTTCAGCCAATATTGTACATAGAGACAAAGGTTTTTTTTTGTTCGATATACAGTCAAAATATCTACCATAACTAGTGAAAGTTTTTTTGTTTTTGCTCTAAGAAAAAATTTGTCAACTATTTGAATATTAAGAACACAGTTATTTTATTTCTATGGACAATGAAAAAATTTCTAATAAATTTTTCAAAAAACATTTCCTAGCATATGTAGTACTCACCTTGCTCTCCACGATGGAACAACACGATGCATTTATCCACACCCCTTTACCTTACCACTTTTCCAACTATTTTGCAATTATTTTAGTCCAAGATTTGCACTTGAGATGTGTACAACAGAAGAGGCAAACACTCAATCCTTGATACTTCCAAATTAACACTTTGACCTTAACGTGCGCCACCGGTGTCCAGAGAGCAGATTTTCATAATACTGCTGACCGACCAGTAGTCATTAACTCAATTTTCACAAGTATTAAATTAAAACTAAATATAGGCACGATTCAGTTAATGTTTACTATTAATAAAAATTTCTTACCACAGTCAACTTTAAATCTCATGGAGTTATCTTTTGTGTCGGTATGTCCAATGTTGAAAGTAATGCGATTCTTTCCAAGAGACTGCCATCTAAGACAACAGTATTTTTAAGTGCCTACCGTCAAATGCATGAATGCAGTATGCTACTGACTTTGTTTTTAGATATTTCAAGTTCTTTCGAACTTAAGCGAGTGTGAGAGAAGGTAATTGATGGAGTAATTTAATCAAAATCTCTGGATCTGTTTTCACCTACTCCCGCAAGTGATTTGCAAGTTTTTTAAGCTTTTTTGAGCTATTTTGATTCCACTTTATACTTGCTTTGAATGTAACAGTGCTACTGACAGTGTTAAATGTTCGATGTCTGATATTTCGTGTTTTATTTTCATACCCGCCATTTTACGAAACCATCCCGTGCTTGCCTATGCAGCTCTGGTTTTCTTCACTTACTCCATTTTCTTCTTAATTCGTTACATGCCCCCTCTGGGAGATACAACTATTGCATCTTTGGGAACTAGCACTTTCTTGAGAAAATGTGATGTCCCGAACTGAGAGTTTAGGCTGGTTATGTTTTTGTTGAAATGAAATTTTTTTTTGTTATGTTCAAGACCATTTTTTCGGTTCACTCTTAACTGTTTTTCAGCATCTCTGACTTTCTTCTTCATATTCTATCTTGTTCCAAACCTTTCCTACTTAACCTACTGTTTATATCCGTAGGGATCTTGTGTGGAAACACACCTTGTGCGTAGATTCCGTTTTCCTTTAACTCCACATTCAATGCTGTTTCCATCCTTCATTTTTGGGAACACCTGTGTTGTGGTGAGGGAGTCTGAAGTTAACTTTCAATCAATTCGTCACGGCTGACATTAACCCAATGACTATTCCATTCGCCTGTTCAAGGAGAATGTGGTTGCTTTGGAGTTCGAGGTTATTTATTTCAGCGTAATTCATAACCCAGGTTCAAGGAGAACGTGGGTTCCCTGCTTTGTCCCGTGTCCTGCTTTTCAGTTCAATTAACACACATCTGCATTGTAATTTCTCCTAATTTGGCCTCGTGTCCTGTTTTTTCCATCTAATTTACACATGCTCACGTTACCAATTTTTTCGATTTGACTCCATGTCCTGTTATTTTTATAAATATTTTAGTATTTTCATGTTGAAAGGTTTCCCGATTTATTACCAAATTCTTTTTTCAATCCATTAACACATATTCACATAAAAAAATTTCTGATTTGTCTCTGTGTCGTATTTCAGTCCAATTTACACATGATTGCGTTACATATTTTTCTGATTTGTCTCCATGTCCTGATTTTTCAATCCAATTTCCACATGTTCCCATTACGAATTTTCCTGATTTGTTTCCATGCCTTGATTTCTCAATCCAATTTATACGTTACGAATTTTCCTGATTTGCCTCCATGTCCTGATTTCTCAATCCAATTTCCACATGTTCACGTTACCATTTTTCCCTGCTGTGAACCCTGCTCGGTGCCTGTGCAGGGGCTGGACCCGGCCTTGTTGGTAAGGGAGAGAGGTTCTACGTGGTGCGATAGGGACGCTTCCGCTTGTACATAACGCCCGTGTGGTGCGCGAGTCGCTAACAATTTTTACAACTTGTTGCTTTGGCGATGTTTGAGGGCCAGTGACCACCTGTCACAGTAGCGTGGGATTGCGTCGGCTTATGACAAGCACAAGGTGATCTTTAAACATGGATCCTAGAAAAATCCTCAACTCTATGACGATCAAATTGTTTTGCACTTGAACGAAGTATAACGCGAATTTCCATTGAATTGTGATTCATGAAACTTAGTAAGTTGTGAACTTTTCACTGAAGCAGTTAGAATATAAGATCGATGTGTAGGATTTTTTAATGTCCATCAGAAAGGACAACGGTTGATATAGTGTGAATAGCTCTCACGATACCGGAAGGATATTTTACACAGCAAAGCATTCAAACAATTTTGAGAAATACTAACTTTTTATTATTTTTGAATACATTATTCTTCATGTGCCGCCCCCCTGAGTTCAGACAAGAATCGGTACGATTATACATGCAGTTCGTTCCGGCGCTAGTAAAATCTGGTCCAATTCGCTTTATTTTGACCGAGTTGTGATAGGTTTGTAGGTTTTTACGGTAAGCTCTTCTTTTTAGGTATCCCCAGAAGAAAACTCAAACTCGAGGCATTCATCGAAGTAGAATTCCAGCGAATTGGACCAGATCTCACCAGCGCCTTAATGAGCTGCCTCCGTAAGCATGCTTATTTTTGCCTGCGTTCAAAAGCACATGAAGAATATTGCATTCAAAAAGTGAACACCACGAAAATAGTGTTGCTTAAGATTCCGTGAAAGTTTTGTTGCTTAAAATTCCTCAGATATTATGGTAACTATTAGCGATTCTTTTAGGACCCATTTAAAACTCACCCTGTATATTCGATCTTTGAATTATAAGCCGTCTTGTGCTAGCTTAAACTTATGCGAATAAAAGTTAGTTGTTTTTGTAAATGAAATAAAATTTCGTAGTAGTTGTAAAGCTGAAACTTAATTTTTAAGCCTTTAATTCGTTGTCCGCATCAGATGATGGACGAAAATAAACTCTTGTGTCCATTGGTTTTACAATTTGTAAGTTCAAATTACGGTTACGAACTTACAATCGTAAGTTCGGCCCTTACAATTTGTAAATTCAATGCCATCTGTTGAAAAAAGGGGCAACCCTTGCCAATTGCCGGTTCGAAATTAATTAAAAAACTCGAAATAAATTTGTCTTCATTGTTTACAAAAAATTAATTATTTTTGATTTCAAGCATGCGTCACTGGGAGATTTTCATTCATGGCAAATTCGAGGATATTCTAACAATGCCATCAAGCATCGCCGAACAAGTCGCGCGTGAAAGCTATTTGCTGTGCGAAGGCTTCCAACAACCCCGCTTTTTCGGACCAAACCAAGAAAATAGTAGCCTCTGTGGCAAAATTCTTGCTGCAATAGGTTGTACAAAATAGTCAATGAAATTGATAATCGACACACCTGTCTTTCTGGCCTTCAGGCAATTTTTACCAATCTGCAAAAAGCTTTCCGTTTTTAGCAAGCAGCGAAGCCATCTCGTTTCTTTATGTACAAGAGACGCATCTAGAAAGCTTGCGTCGGCTGTAGACTCCTGAGTAACCTAGGTCCGAATAACCGAGGGTTTTATCGCTTGTGCTAACATCAACAGGATTCACGTGTTTACAATGCCTTGCTTGTTTTCATCGTTTGTTGTTCCGGCAAGGTTGATTACCTCCTGTGTGTGTGTTCTCTTACATGCGGCATTTCAGTAAAGCCAAAACTGGTGTCTTAGACCTAACTTACGCTCTTGTTCTACTCTAACTCTAGTTCTAAAACTGCATGGTTAATCTTTACGCTTCGGTTTCTAATCTGTAGTACGTAGATGTACAGTTTGAGGTTCGATATAAATAATGTGCGACTACTATAAAATTGTCGCTATTTTAGCTACGTATTCTCCGTACTGGTGAAAGTTGGATTACTGTAGACGAGTCTGGCCATTTCCGACAACTATTGAGGCACCGACCGTCCAATTTATTGCTGTCATCGTATCCTTCGGAACCTGTAGGCTATTGTTTGTTCACATCTGCTCAGTTACAATGGTGTTTTTTTCTTTCTGGTTCATACTCCGTAGTGGGAAAACTGTTGCTATGATCGGGCTGGTCTCGCGTATTTCATTGGCATTCTTCATTACGATTTATTGATATCACACATTCTTCTCACATTAACATCACTCATTCCCAAATCTTGAGTTTACTAGGATTTTTTGCATTCTTATAAAACATATCTCTTTACTTTCGCTCTTTTTCCTTCCATTTTGTTCACAAACAGCTTTCTTTCTTGCTATAACGAACAAAACAAAATCATTTCTTGCTATAACGAGTTGCCTATTTTTACTAGGCACTTGTCATTTATTCTATTCTGTACCTAAAGCATCTAAGTGCTCCTCATTCTACCCTCTTGCTAATCTGCTCATTTTATTTGGGATAATTTTCCTGCTGATGTTTAATTTATCATATTGAAACTAATTTATAATCTATTTATGATTTAATTTATCAAATGGTTTTGCTGCTCCTTGCTTGATTGAAGTTCCCATTTAAATTTTTGCCTTGAGCATTTTCGGAAAAACTCACTTATTAAATTCACGCAATTTCATACCTATTATCATTTCCTTGCGTATTAAATTTTTGAAATTAATTTCCTTTTTTAACGTTTTTTGTTGGTGATTGTAGCGAGCAAGATATATTTTTCAAAATGCTATTCCCTAAAAAGTAGGCTCAATGCTTTTAATGCCTTAGCGTATAGCGGCGTGATCTTACTAAACCAGCTTAATATTAACTTGAGTGTTCGTGCTGTGCTGAAAATTTGGCTCAGGTTGGTTCAAGAGTTTTATTAGGGAATGCATAGCTGAAGAAAGAATGAAGATCATCATCAGTTGAGGTATTTACTGAAGAGGAAGAGAGTGAATGCAGATTTGTGGAGTGAAACTTGAATATTCATTTGCCTTGAATATTCAGTTTGAGTAGAGCCAAACAAAAGCACGGTTACACTCTGAGGTATTGTTAAGGGCTATCTATTTTAACCGAACATCGGTAAAATCTAATATTTATACCCGAAAATATGTAGTAGAGAGCCTGTTTCGTAAAGATTATCCTGCAATTCATTTTAGGAGGTACAGCTCTGCAGTTACCTGAATTCCTCGGTAACTTTATGATTAAATGCATTCGTTTTTGCTTGTGCACTCCAATTTGGACAGTGGTTCTTAAACATTGTTAGAGAGATTGAACCCCACAAGTTCCATACCTGCATTCATCAAACCCTTCGTAGTTGAAAAAATTAAACGTGTTTTTTTCTTCAAATTCAAAACATTTCTATATAAATATATACTGTATTTGTGCACAAACTGTACCATGCCGAACCTAGGTGTTCGACTCACCGAACCCCTGTGGTTCGATCGAACCAGAGTTAAGAACCACTGGATGAGGAGAATCTCTGGGAGATGCTGAAAGCCGTGCGCCTCTGTTTCATCTACACATAAATCAGCAACATTTCACGCGTCTGCTGTGAGATCTACTTTTGAGCTGGATAGGTAGGAATATCTCTTTTGTCGCTGTTTCTTCGCCGTCTGTGCCGTATTGGTTTTGTTATCAACGCTATTACATGTCATTTTACTACATTACACACATTACTACTACATACATTTCGTCCACTTTTCGTCCACTTTTGTTTTGTTAAAAATTTTTTGTTTGGTTATAGTGAATATTATGTTCTTTCCGAGCTCACCACTTGGCATACTAAATGATGCGTCCGTGTGAAAAATTGTCCCAAATCCCGACTGTCGACCTCATAGTTCTAGACGCAAAATAAATCAAATCTGCCCATTTACTTCTAACATCAATCCCTCACATTCGTATCACTAGTTCCTATGCTCTTATGCTCATAATTCAATGCGAGTACGCAAGAACGAGAGGGTTTTCAGCAATGCGTCACATGAATTATACTTTTCTTAGTCACCAGTATTTTAAATGCATTACCAAAATCCGATTACTACGACAAAGAGGAACACATTTTTTTCGTACTTTTCTCCGAATCCTGTTTCGACAATTATCATGGGTATTACGATATCCATGTATGAATAGCAATTAAGGATCTAAATCACTTGTTTCAACACTTAATTAACATGGGTATTACGATAACCATGTATGAATAGCAATTAAAGATCTAAATCACTTGTTTCAACACTTAATTAACATGGGTATTACGATAACCATGTATGAATAGCAATTAAGGGTCTCTATGTTAAGGTATATGAACGCGATTTTTGATTTTATTTCAATTTAAATGCGTACAAACGAATGCATTTTTCAACTAAGCGTTACGAGGATTGTATTCTCTTAGTGACTTATACTTAAATGCACTGTCAAAATCAGATTAGGCAAGGAAAGGAGCTCATTTTTGATGTGCTTTTCTGTCAATCATTTTTTTTATTCAACATTTTACACGGATGTTACGATACCAATGTGTTATTATCAGTTAAGGATGTTAATGTTAAGGTGTTTTAAAAACCAATGTGTCAACATTTTATGTTATACTTTATTGGAAATAAAATGTTTTTCTTTTTCTTTCTTTTTCATGCTTTCTCTTGTGTCCCAGCCTAATCCAATGCCCTAGCTTATCCTCGCCTATTCTTGTCTAATCTAATGTCCTAACAAATGTTAGCCTAGCCTATCTTGCTTATCTTTCCATAACCTCTCTTAAAAAAGTCTTTGTTAACTTATCCGACTTTAACGTATCCTAACCTCTCCTCACACAATTTTTGTTAACCTATCCTAACCTGATCGTGAATTGTTATTCTATTGCTATTGTTATTCCTGAAGACTCAAAGTTCAAAATGTAGCGTACGGACTGACGAGCACACACGTGAGCGCACGAAACGCAGTCAGAATTATTGTTTAGTGTTTTCTGAAGTGGTGGTGCCGAGCTCTGGGCTCGACCTACACATTTCAGCGCCGCCTTTACTACTCGGTAACTCACGAAATTTTTGCGTGAGGACGCTATTCCTAGCGAGGCGTGGGTATGCAATACGTCGTCCTCTAGCGAAGTCTTGTTCTGAAATTAACTAAGATATGCTTTCTATGCTCAGATTTAAGTACTTGGCTTCATTTTCGTGTGTGTGGCAGCTAATCCAGAGAATGTTGTCGTCGTGGTCTTCTCACAGTTTTGTTTGTGTTTCAAACACGATATACTCGAATAACTTTGTTTTTGTGTGTGTGTGAAAGCTGACCTGGGATTGGTGTTTCATTTTATTATCGTTTAAAGGACGATCTATTGAGCTTCTTACGTGTAGCTATTTGCTTGTGCGTTGAGGAAGAAACTATTTCGTTTGCTCATGTTCGTTATTGATTGTAAATATGTTATAATAATAATGTGCTTACTCAGCTAACATGTTTTTGGGGCCAAATAATATCCCATATGTTTTTTGTGGCGAAATTTGCGTCCTTTACTTTGTGTTGAGGTACATTTATTTCTATTGACTGTATTACACTTGAGCATTGATTCCCAGTTCCTTTAATTTATGTCTGTTCACTGTAAAACACACTTGTGGATTGATTCCCAGTTCCTGTAATTCCATACTAAATGATAAATTCCTTTCAACTTCTCTCAAACAAGCTTAGAATGAATTCAATTCAATGAATTCAATTCTCCTTATTGTGGGTCGAAATTCATACCAGTATTGTATAATTTTACTTTCGTGGGAACATGCCTTTTCGTGCCAGGAGACTTGCGAGGCTTGTGTTCACGTCATCTGATTGTTCTGGTGTGTGCAGGAAGTCGAGAGTAACTTTGAGTCCATGGAGCGCTGGATGAGTTCCCAGGTGAGATCTGCGCCGTTCTCGCGCTTTCGTTTAACGCGAAGGTCGCGATGTGGGCCGCCGGTGTACGCAGATTTTCATGTATACTTAATCAAAGCTAACTGAAGACATGCATTCATACCGGTGTACACGAATCTTCATTATACTGCTGACCGACTAGTAGTCATGAATTCAATTTTCATGTATATTTAATCAATGCTAACGGAAGGCATGCATGTACAAATACCGGTGTATACGGATTTTTGTAATACTGATGAATGATTAGTAGTCGTGATCTCAATTTTTATGGATGCTTAATCAAAGCTAACTGAAGGCACGAGCCAGTTCAGGTTTGTTATTTTTGAAATTGCTCACTACAATGGCCTTCGAATTTGAGTTAAACATTGAACTTCAGTTTAATCCATCGCGGTCATCGTGTCAAGTTTTGGACGCACATAGATTGATGTGGCAGGGGAAGCTGAGTGCCCCCTTCATGATTTTTGTTTTTGGGTCTTCGTTTATGTTTTTGAAGTAATTTAATATTGCTTCTTTTAATACAGAAGTTTATTATATGAACTTGTTATTTTTGCCGTCCGGGAGCTGGATTTTCAAAAATTTGATGTTGCAGCGGTACAGCTGACATCAAACGATTACTTGTTAACTTTTCTACCTCACGCGTTGTTTCAGGCCGAAAGCGTCAAGCCTGAGTTTGTTCAAAGAAATTTGTAGACACAGTATTTAGCTACGTTGCTAAATGCTGTGTGCTCGCACAAACACTTAGGATTTAAGAATGTCACCAAGAAACAACAGCGCATACCGTAGAAAAATCGACAGGTGAACATTTACCGAGAGCTGTACCATAAAATGTTTGAAAATCCGTCCCCAGGAAAAATTTCCCGTCCCAAATGACCTCTAAAATCGCAACTGCGGTCTTCAGGTGTTCCACGAAGAACTTCTTATTACTTATTATAGGATGTTTTAGCTTTAATTCTTAAAGTGATCGTCTTCTTTTGTTTTTCTTTTCCTTTCCAGAGAGTAGGTGTTATTTCATGTTTTTTGGCAAACTTTTTGTGGAGAATGAAAACTTGAGCAAATTGTTCGGCGCGTTTTTGTAATGTAATCCCGACTTCTTGCTCGGCAACGACGAATTAACTTGTCTCTCTCCAATTCATCGTCTTAAAGTGCGACAATTAACTCATTCAAAACACACATTAAAAAAAGCACAGACAAGTTTGTTTGTCGCTTCAGAGCTTTTCTCGGCTGTCAGTCAGTGCAACATTAAGAACATGACTTGAAAGTAATAAAAAATTGCCCGTGTCTAATTCGGAATGGCTCTTTAGTTAACATGCTTCTCAGACTGGAGTCATATTATTTTACCAGCGTACAACCTGTTGTCAAGAATTGTAGTTTAACTAGTTTGAGCTTAAATTAATTCGTGGAAACGGTACAAATGCGCTGCTGGAATTCCGGTATATCTTTCCATTTCTGTGTTGAATTGCTTTCGAATGAGTTTCAATCAATATAAATAATTTATTAGTCTAAGAACAGAAACTCTGAGTCATTGTGTAGTTTTTAGGTGTCCAATTTACAGGGCGGGAATAGGGACTAACAGACCAAGTAAGCAAGGAACAAGCTGTGTGCAGGGTGGGCCACAGAAACCCGAAATCTGATTCTAAATTTTAACATAGTAATTTACAAACAATTGCAACATAGTAACTGATTGAAATATTTTCGTGCTGTTTGGGTTACTGAGAGGATGAGTGTAAATAGTGATACTGCATAAAAATGATTTGATCGGTCACCCACATGGTGCAATTTATTACCCCTTAGGAAGACATAGGAGAAGCGCTATGTTTAAGTTAGTTGTTTTGTAACCTCTGATATGGGGGACTGGCATTCCGAGGGTATACTGTTAGGTTGCTTCAGCTATAAGTTACCTTCGACACTTCTGTCGTTTGTGCCCCCTTTGCTTTTTTCAATTTTCGTGCTTTTCTTACCAAATCTTCGTGGTCTTTTCTTTTTATTTATTTCTAACTTGCTGCTTCTATGCGTTGGGCATATTGTTTGGGAATTTCCTTTGGGCATAGATTCTTTGTTTTCATCAATCAGAGTAAAATATTCTGTTCTCTTCACTCTCTTGAGGTCGCTTTTTGTATGACTAATGAGTCTCAAATTAATTAATTAATATAATAGCAATGTTATTTAATATCATAGTCCTGTATTTTATTGCCCACCGTACAGGGTGTCTCAAAAATAAGCAGACCGTACTTGATCTGGTAACTGCAGAGCTCCATCAATTCGAAGTTCGGTCTGCTTTTTTTTGGACACCCTCCATAGAGGGACGAATTTCTCCATCTCGAACTCACACCTCACTTCTCCCACCGCCAGCCGTACGGGTCTGAGATCAGCTCGGACGCGTTCCAGAAGTTCTTGGCAGACCGCGCTGCGGCGGCCGACCGCCTGCCGACCGTGGCCGCTGCGACAGGCTCCAACCCGCCCCCGCCGCCTGATGCCGGCAACGCCGCGTGCAAACCCACCGACGCTTGAATGGGACACGTTTTAACCTTTGTAATGCTATGAACCTTCCTCGTACGTACGAAATCAACGACTTCTGGTGTAATTCGAGATGGCTGTTTTTCAAATGTGTATGCATGGTAATGTCGCACGTGAGAGATGATCACGTCTTGGTTGAGGGTGGTGATTTCTGAGTGGAGGATGTCAATCTCGTAGGTCTTTTTCACAGTTCTCGGGAAATTCAGTGGTTATGATGCAAGTGTAAGTTGTCGTGGCAGATTTCAGAGTAGTGATCAATGTTATCATAAGATATTCTAACACGCGGTGCGCATATCCGCAGCTACTGCGATTGAACTGGAGCTCTTCGTTACAGACGTCGAACATGGAATTTACGACCGTTGTATACAGAGAAAATCTAACATACAACGTATTTGGCAAGTAAAATTTTCGGAATTCTCAGCTTTCATCATCAGTGCAATAACAACGGAACATATAGAGTAAAAAATAGAAATGAAACTATGAACGCCAATGATCATATACTACAATAATAGTGGCAAACGACCCTTCTGTTCCCTAGCATGATGAGCCGTTGTAGATTTGGCTTTGGTAATGTTCAGATTTGAGTAGTACGTGCGTGGTAAGCGCTGTCATGTGTATGCGCAAAAGTAACATGCGTTTTAGAGGTACGACCAAAGAGCACGTTTTGATGGAATAGGTAATTCAATCATGTGTGTCAAAGCGAACATCTTGCAGTAGTGGGTAAAAGAGAAGTATTTTTACCGTAGGAAAAGTTCGTGGTGTATATTGGATAATGACAACGTCGAAGGTAGGTATGGTGGCTCTGAGGTTGCTACTGTTCTTCCAGCACGAGTAATTGCGTTCCTATTGTAAGTTTACCACCTTTTTAAAGCTGGCTACCATCATTTTAGTGTTTCTGATAGTTTTTATAAGCGTGTCACTTCTTCATGCGTGAGACAATATTTTCCCGGAAGCTTTCAGTAAGCTCTGCGAGGTCTATCATGACACTTTTGTTTCACTGAAAAACGCTTTTCTGATGTAAAATTTGTTTCACTGAAAATTGTTTCTCTGATATGCGAGTTCAGAGGTTGTGTGTGGGACACCGTTCAGGCTTAAACACCTGGGGTCGTTAAATTAGTTCCCATGCAAAGAATATGACTTTCATAATCGGGTGCTATTTCGTAACGTTAATTATACCGCTTCACAAATTCATTTCATTTTCATTGTTAACAAAGTTTCACCCTGTTCCAAATTTTGGTCCCTGTGTTTGAGCTGCATGAAATGCAGCGGCATATCACTGTCGTTTCTAAACAGGAATCCTTCATTTTCACCAGCGCTTCATTTCAAAAATTGTCGTGCTTAAATGTTTAATCTAGTTGGTCAATTCAGGCTCATTTTGAATTCATACTGCTTTTCTGTGCCTTTTCCTTCCGTTGCTGACGCTTTCTGTTGACGTTTGGGCTCAAGTACCTCATGTTCTGTCAATGCAATGCTTCATTTCTCCTTGATACATTCTTTGAATTCTGCGACGTTCAACCAAAGTATGGCTTGATTTTCCTCCAGTGCATTTTGAAATCTATCGCCATTGCTTGTGTGGCATTTCATCAACGTAATGCCTGAATTTTTCCAATGCATTGCCTAATTTTCTACCAATCGATTGCTCCATTTCCTGCCAGTAGTAGTCCTCATTTTCCTCCAATGCTGTGCCTCATTTTCCATTATGGAAATTTTTTTAACCTTATGCCATAGGAAACTTTATACCTTAACCTTATACCAAGTTGCTGTTTCATTTACCGCCGTTGCTTTGCCTCATTTTCCAGTATTACCACCAGCACCGCTATTCTGTATCACCTCAAATACCAGGACGGCATGTGCAAAACGCACTTGTATTTTGGATCGTACTAATTTCGTTTGAGTGAAGTTGCAGGAAGGCAGTGACGGTTTGGTTTTGTAACATCTGTGAAAGATTAGTCAGGGAAGAACTTTGTGAAGATTTGGGCATGCAAGAGCTTTGTGATAATTAGGTCTTGCGCTAACTCATTGAGGGATTAGGCCTTAAGCTAACTTTGTGATGGGTTAGGTATTGCGCAAACTGTGTGAAGGATTGGCTCGGAAGGAACTCTCGCATGGTTTGGGTTGCAAAAACTCTGTGATTGTTTATTCATTCAAGGACTCAGTGATGGCTTGGGTTCAAAAGAACTCAGTAACGGATTGGGTTTGCAAGGACCCTGATGGTTTGGCGATAAAAGATCTTGGTATCTGGTATGTTTTTTAGGGTGTGTTTCTAGGCTGGAGATTGTTTGTGAAGGGTTGTTGGACGCGCTTAAGCGGATTAGCATCTTGAGTCTAGGCAAGAATGTTGCGTTAGGCAAACAAAGGCTTAAGATCCTTAGTTAGATGGTGATGTTTGATCCGCTGACTGTGGTGTGTCTTATAAAAAAGTTAGGTCAAACCTGAACGGATGGCTCGAGGAAAGTGATCGGGCGCAAGCTAATGGCCATCTGAAAAAATGCGAATAATATGTTAAAATAATAACGAATAATATGTTAAAATAATCATTCGCGATGATGTGGTCATTATGAACATGATGTTGTGGATTCGAATAGTCGTATAAAAATGTCTGTGTGCCAGTAAATAGCCAGCTTGTGATGCTTTTGATCCGTTGATGTGTGTGTTGAAAAATATTTACCAGTAAATGCTCGTGGTTTTCGGATGTAAAAAGTCGAATTTGTTCTTAGCGGCTCAGCAGTCATAGAGAGCGAAATGAGCAGTTCTCTTCAATTTTTGGGAAATTGAAGCTACGCAGGGCTGAATGTAGTTTAATTAGTATCTATTACTCCTCAACATCGTGAAATCAGAATCAGAACTTGATGTCACATTTTGTGGTAAGGTTCGTTTTAAAATACTTTTAATGTGGTAAGCTCTCAAAGTACGACTTGTTGAAAGGGTGTGTATAAAAAAGCGGATCGTAATCCTGTAACGCTTGATTAGAATTCTTTTATTCACATGTTGTGAACTTGAAAAGTGGATTTTAAAATAGATATAGTGTTGTATCGTGTGCGTGTGTATCATTAAAGTCTATTTACTCGATATTTTTGTACGTGTAGAAGTTTGCTTAAGGTTCACGAAATGGCAGTTTCTTAGTCCAATTGATTTTTTGGGTAAGTAACCCATCGAACTTCAATTAGCGTTGAATTTTCCTGCAAAAATGAAAATCTATATTCGATCAATACACTCAAAAAACGGTGCTTCCGATGTTTGTAAATTCGTAATCGCACGTATTATAATTTCAGTGGCGAATTTGAATCGTTCATTTAATGTGGGTGAGGTTCGGTGTGAGCTTTCTAATTCGCACGAAAAAAAGATTCGTCTCACTCGAAAGAAAGAAAGAAAGAAAGGAAGGAAGGAAGGAATGCAATTATATGAGTGTCTTGACTATGCGCTGCTGGCGTGTGAGGAGCTAACTCACATCACGAGTATTTGCCGTGTGCCGGTCTTATAATGAAGTTGTTTTAAAGCATATTTATTCCGTGTTTTGGATGTGTTTGGTTCGTGTTATTTTATTCCTACGAGTTTGTATTCCATCTGAGTGTGTGCAAGTCTGCACGGCTTGACGAAACTTTTCAGTGTTGTTTTTAACCACTGGCATTTGCTGACTCTACTGGTCATTAGGGATATCTACTGAATTTCTTCCCCTTTGGTTACATGTTCAGTTCGATGTATGGCTATTAACTTGCATATATTCTTAAATTTTTATACCGCTATTACTTCTAGTTTTATTAAATTCTTTCCATTAGTTATCGAATATATAGCGTATAAAGATTGATTTCACTTGTATTTTTAACCTATCAATGTTCTATTTAATATTTTTGTTGTGTTTTTGCGCAGTTCCTTTGTTGTGTTTTGAATTCGTTATTAATTTCCGTTTTTAACATTCAAATGCATTGCCCTGCTTAGTCTCTCCGTTTCTGACATTCAGATGCATTTCCCTACTTAGTCTCTCCGTTTCTGACATTCAGATGCATTGCCCTGCTTAGTCTCTCCGTTTCTGACATTCAGATGCATTGCCATGCTTAGTCTCTCCGTTTCTGACATTCATATGCATTGCCCTACTTAGTCTCTCCGTTTCTGACATTCATATGCATTGCCCTGCTTAGTTTCTCAGTTTCTGACATTCATATGCATTGCCCTGCTTAGTCTCTCCGTTTCTGACATTCAAATGCATTGCTCTTCTTAGTCTCTCCGTTTGACATTCAAATGCATTGCCCTGCGTTGTCTCTCCGTTTTTGACATTCGTATTCCCTGCTTAATCTCTCCATTTCTGACATTCATATGTCCTGCTTTGTCTCTAGTGCCTATTTCATTTACTCCTGCTGCGTGTTTCAACACCTCGGTCCACGTGTCCCTATCCACGTTTTTGCTTGGACGATAGAACTCTCCTTGTGTAGTTGTGTTCTCTTGTGCTTGTCGGGGCTAATATTACGAAGATAATTACAAATCTTGTGTGGAACTCAACTATATGGGCAAAAGTTAGTCGCACTTGTTCAACGAATGCGATAGATGAGAAGTTATGCATTGCTGGAAACAGTTTTTGTCCGTGTTAGTTGAGGGTTGCATGAGGTTTGAGAGTCCAGGCCGACTGTGGCTCATTTAGCTGCAGCTGACCACAGAGACTTGATTTTTGATGGCTAAATTCCTCAAAATTTAAAACTTACGCTATGTGGTAACATTTGTTCCGTTAAAACCTGTTCTGCTCAGATTGATTTAGTAATGATTAATTTTATACAGACTAGCTTTTCACCAGCTAATTTTGCACGTACTAATTTTAAAAAAACACGAATTATTCTTAGTTACTTACAAACGAGTTTTTCTGCCAGCACTGTAAGAATTTATTTATTGCCTACTTCTGGATTTACGCATCAACTCGTCTCATACGTTAGTTTGTTATGCAAGTACGCTGGGACGTAGTGAATAATGTTCTCTACTCCTCAAGGGGATACAACTGTTTTATTTATTTTTGGAAATTAGCACTCCCAGGGGGAAAATGTGAGGTCCCTAGCTGTGAGTTTAAGTAGGCCTTCTTTTTGTTGAGATGAAATGTGTTTTTGTTATGTTAAGGACCATCTTCTTTAGGTTCACTGCTGTCCTGTAGTTCAGCACCTCTGACTTTCATCTTGTTTTTTAACTTTCCTTCCCAACTTACTGTTTCTATGCTCAGGGGATCTTATGCGTGAACACACATTGTGCATAGATTCTGCATTCCCTTAACTCCACACTAAATTGTGTCTTCATCCTTCCTCTCTTTGAACATCTTTGCTGTGGTCAAGGAGGATGTAACTAACTTATCAATCAATGATATTTTTTGTCTGTTAGAAATATTTTCTACTGTAGAAATGCTTGGTTTTACGTGTCATTTTTTTAATTAAAACAAATTTGTTAGGCCAGTTCCATTATTTTGTTCTGTTTTCATTTTGAACTCGGCTCTTCAGGTATTTAGGTATCCATTATTTTTAGTCTTTATTACTTTTACAATTACATTCGCCTCGTGGCAAATTCATTTTTATCACCTAAAGACTTCAGTTATGCTTTTGTTTTGTATGTGTTCTTTACCAGAGAGTTTTGTGAAGTCTTCAGCTGAAGGCTTGACAGGCCTACCTTTTGTTAGAATAGGATAGATATTTTTATTCTGTGGCGTACCATCCTTTTTTAGTTTACTGCTGAAGTTTTTCAGCACCTGTTACTATCTTCTTCAACTTTATCTTTCTGTGTAAACATGTTCAATCTCGCCGTTTGAATGCGCAGGGTGCGGGGAATCTCCTAGTGTAAGAATTCTCTGTTACCTGAATTTAGTACTGCATGGTGCTTTTCTCCTTCCTCTCTTATGGGCACTTTTGTTGTAGTTAGGAAGATTTAGCTGTTTTTTTTAAATTTAATTCGGTGTGAGATCTACGTTCTCATTACGTTGACACTATTTGATATTTTGTTTCTTTTGCTCTCAGGAGAATATCGATGGACGAGGCCAGTGTTATAGAACGATAGATTTCTAAAGGTTTGTTGAAATCGGTGCTTTTACTTCGAGAGTTTGATAAGCTCAGAATTATTCATGTATCGAGCGTAGCGTCTGAAACACGAAACGATATGAGTTTCATTTTGTTGAGAAACACATTATTTGCCTCCCCTATTATCTCTAAATGATGGTCAACATACTTCGCTGATAATTTATTTCCTAATGATAAACCGTATACTTTTCGTTCATTATAGCTAATGAATCAAACATACTTCCGATTATTATTTCCAAATAATTTTCAGCACACTTTCAGTTGTTATCTAGAAGGGCTATTTAATACTTTACGTTAATTTAGACACTTTTAATTAATCCTTGTTCCAATGCTCTCATCTGGAGAGTCTGACTCCGTCGTGTTCAGCATTATTTTTCGGTGCTGCTTTATTTTCGAATCAATGTTCTAGGATTATTTTTATCGCAGTCGCTTCGAAATTCTGCTCGCGTGCTCTGCTTCTCCACCCCTCATGGCCCTCAGGGGGATACAATTATTGTTTCTATGGGAATTAGCACTTCCAGGTGGAAAATGTGAGGGCCCGAGCTGAGAGTTAGGTAGGCCTTCCTTTGTTGAAATCGAAGGTTTTTTTGTCATGTTAAGGACCACCTTTTTTCGGTTCACTTCTGTCCTGTTTTTCAGCACCTACTAATTTCTTCTTCAACTTTTATCTTGTTTCATGAACTTCTTTCTCAACTTACTGTTTCTATGCCCTTTCTGCATAGATTCCCCGTTCCCTTAACTCCATACCAAATGGTGCCTTCTTCCTCTCTTTGGATCGCATTTGTTGCGGTAGGGACGCTTAAACTAACTAATAATCTAATCCATCCCTCATGCTTAACACATTCACTGCGATGGGTTGAATATGCGCTTTATCATGGCTTACGATATACCTATGATACATCACATTAAGTGAGGGTTTTCGGTCTTTTCCTTCTTTTCTCAGCATCTTTGGATTCGCTGACCAGCTGGTCTTTGCGTGCATTATTACTTTGTAGTTTGTTATTTCTTTACTTGATTTCCTTGCTGTCCTTATGAAACTTCCCCGTGTCTGAAGCGCTATTTCTTCACCATTTTTTTCTAGTTATTACTGTTAAACTATTTCCTTAAATTTTGCTACGTTCTTGATTTTGGAATTATTTAACTAATTTTTTTAGCCCTTGATTCCGATAGTTGTGTTATTCTCTGAAATAATTTGTTACATTCTCAGTAATTATGCTTTTCTGTATGCAGCGGTTGCATAATAATTTTAAAGCATTCATATTTATTATTTTTTTACCCAGCTCTGAGGGTATTATGATCGTAAACTTGGGTCTTGAAATAGACTTAAACACCATATTTATTATAGGAGCTTTTCAATATCGCTGCAGTTGAGGGTTAAAAAACGAACGCTTGAATTGGTTCCAAGTTGAGAAATATAATATTAGGAAAACCTACTTCCACTGAGTATTAGAGAGAACTTAATGTTGACAGATTTATTCTACATGTCATTCAAAAGTGAATGAACTAGGGTAACTGGGTGGGGTGTATGTAGTAGAATCATTATGGTGGAAAACGACTCCCAACATTTGAGTGCCAGTCAAATAAGCTCTTTCCAGCCCAAGGTTCTTAGCTAAAATTTTACCCATGCAGAGATGATAGCTTTTACAGCAAACTTGAGGTGGGGGACATGCGTAGAGTTTGTTTGATCGCCATAATTAATTTATTACGGAAAGTGTATCGATGTTTGCGGCTCCTCAAGTTAAGTGTTTTGCCGGTTACGATCATTTATTGTAAGTTATCGGCATTTTTTTCTACGCTCTTCCGTGGTCTCAATTGAAAAAGTTGATGCCTTTTTCATGGCCCAGGTTGTTATCATGATAGCCTTTACTTGCCAGCTGTCATCACACTTGAGTTAGACCCGCCCTCTTATATTTATTGCTCCATTTTCTGTTCTGATTTTCCCAACGCCAGTTGTACTTGAAGGTATGCTTACACCCGCACACGTTCTCGTTTAGCATTCATTATTTGTTTTGTTCCGCTGTAATTCCTTCTTTTTTAGGCTCACAATACGTTTGAAATCTTTCACGTGGTTGTCGTAATTATACCTTACTTTTATCGGCCATTCTTTGTTAACCATTCCTATTTACCGACAGTATATTTTCTTAATCATTACCTTAGTTTCTTTTATCCTAGCAGAATTTTCTTCATTGTCGTGTCCTTTTCTACATGCACTGCTCCCAAAAATGATCGTTTATACATTAAATAATATTTTAAAGCGAGTGTAGCACCAGAAGTTAGTATTCACTGTGTCTGGTGCTCGGCCCGGCCACTACACTGCTCTTTGCTGTGTTTCGTTGAAGTGCTTTCTCTGTTGATGCCTGGATATTGACAATTGGAGGAAAATAGAAACCAGCATCGCCGTTATCTTACTTTTGTTTTAAATGAGTTGATGCTGGAGTCGCTGCACCAGAAGGCCAATTGAAATAATGCATTTCTATTAAAATATCTTTGTCAGGGCTATAGGGCGGAAACCAAGCTCAAATCATCAAATCTATCTAAGCCCCGTTGCTCAATCATTTGATTAATCATGGTCTTTTGCGTGCATAATTACTTCGTTTTTCAACTGTTATTTCTTTGCTTGCTTTCCTTCCTATCTTCATATAACTTCTCCACATCTGAAACATTTCTTTACCATTTTTAAAAAATTTTTACGAACAATTTTCCGTTTTTACTTGAATTGTACTGCGTCGTTTTATTTTTTTCCACTGTTCTGCGTGGTTTCAAATTCGCTTCGTTTTTGAATATCTTATTAAATTTTTTAGGGTAGACTACAATTTGTAATCCATGAGTAGATTTATGAGCATTTCTCACAATTTTGTCTCATTTTTGTATAGAAATTACAAAATATTGTAGGAGAAGAATATAAGAATTAATATTAGAAAAAAAATGTTGGAACAGCCTACATGTTCTCAGACTGCAATTAATCAAACGCTAATGTATTTTTTCCGTTGTTTTCTTCTGCTGAATTTTTAGCTAGTTTCATAGTTGTCTTAAAAACGGCGATACTTGTCTTTTGCCGGCGAACGGCTTCATGATATCGGCAAAATGCGTCAATAACTTCAGCTTCTCGAAATTTGTAATATTTGCTACGACCTGTTAGCGTGAACGATTATTCACGATGAACCAAGAGGTGTTCAACTCCAACGAATGTAATGAGTGACGCTTTGCTATTTGTAGCTTCTGGGCTACAAAACTGAGCGGTAATGAATCTGTGGTTTCTGGCAGGTAAACTAGAAGGCTTTCCCTCCATCTCTTTCTCATGTCGATTGTTACTGTAAATGGCAAAAGATGCTTCATTATATCCGTGGAACAAGTGCTTTGTGAACTGTTTTCCGAACATGAACTTGTAGTTTGTTGTCGCTCATGAATACGGTGGCGTTTGTGTCAATATTGGAAACGATGTCGGCACTAGAAAAATGTGGCGTTTGTGTCAATACTGGAAACGATGTCGGCCCTAGAGAAATGTTGTGGCGTTCATGTCAATATTGGAAACGATGTCGGCCCTAGAGAAATGTTGTGGCGTTCATGTCAATATTGGAAACGATGTCGGCACTAGAAAAAAACGTGGTTCCGTTTATGTCAATATTGAAAACGATGCCGGCGCTAGTAGAGGCGTTTGTCGAAATCTAAACCGATGCCCGGGCTAGAAAGTTAGCTTATGTCAAATGAATGTTGGACCATTTATATTGAAATTTCAAATCGATGCCGACCGTAGATGAGAAGGGCTAAGCTTGAACCACCATAACCCGACCTCTACAGCCCGGTTCGTCTACAGAGACTCCGTGTATCAGGCCGAGGTCGTCCATAATTATATAACGCTAGTTTGTGTATTGTATTGATCAATGTGCCTTCTCATTCTCTTCACATCCTTCTCATGTCTGTCTGTTGTTATAAAGTCTAGTATTCTACTGTCTTTTGGTATGCTGCTATTATTGTGTAGAACTTTGCTCTTGTTAAGAGTAGCTAAACATGACAAAATTCTACGACTGTTCCAAAGCTTTTGGTGCTCCGTCTGTGAATTTCCGTAGCTTTCTCTAACGTTAGATCGTGTAGCAGTTTTTCATATATACATATTATCAAATATCTTCATCGTATTGTAAGTTTTGTACATGTATGTCTTAGATTCTCTTCATATTCTGGTGTGAAATTAGAGGTGCGTTCATCATTTGAACATCAGTAGCTCAACATACGCAACGAGGTCACTCAGAAAATGTTGGAGAGAAAACACCTTCGCGTAAATGACGTAGGTACGTGAATGCGTAAATTTAAACCAATTTAATTATTGATGAGTTCCTGAACGTTGTCGTCCTACGATGCAGCTTTGTAAAGTTCTTTTATATTCGTAAATTTAGTTAAATTACTTAGTTTGGTTGCCTCTTCTAGTAACGTTCTTCGCCTACAAGACGTGCGTTAGCTGTTGATTTTTCCCACTGTTCTGCGTGGTTTCAAATTTGCTTCGTCTTTGGATATTTAGTGAATATTATGAAAATTTAAGTATATACATATATATATATTTAATATATCATGGAAAGTTTAACGTTGTTTCTTATCCTGAACTTGAGTCATGACCTGTTGGGCTCGCTCATTTACTCCTTGCGTTAGGAAGTGGTGTGGGGTTGTAGAGACATTTCACACTCGCGAAACAATTTTTGATGTTCCTCGAGAAGTTTGTAGGTTGATTGACTTAAAAACTTTGATGTAGCACGATAGGTTTGTAGGGCCAGTCTGATTGACGAAACACTCAATTATTAATGTTGCTCGACGGCTTTCCAGGACACGATTGATCGACGAAGAACTACTAACATGTAATTCTGTTCTGCATGATACCTTCCTTTTTCCATTTTAATTTCGAATGAGGTGAAATTTTGATATTACGTTGATTTCTTTGTACAAAACATACATCGGAATGTTGCTGTATGACAATAAGAATACCGTGTGGTTTTCACGCGTACGGCGTGCCTTCATACTAGCATGAAATGTGCAAGAGAAAAATTCACCCCAGTGACATTAGGGAAACTACCTACGATTTTGCTGTTTGTGCATTTGTGTAGTCAGACGGTGATGGAGAGTCGTCTGAACGAATACGCGTAGAAAAGAAATAAATAAATAAAAACAGTTTACCTCCAATAGAGTTAAAACATGAAATGTTTAACATTGTTTTTTTCTATTGTTAATCGGAAGAACGTACATAAATGAAAGCTCAAAAATTACCTACGAATTCTTTGACAATATTGACTATTCTATTCACTATTCTTTGGCACTGTATAGTTAAAAAGTTATGTATAGCTGTGGAATTTCGACGCAGCTGTTACAAAGAAAATGTTAAAATTCTTTTGCTTCTTTTATAACGCAACAGTGGCCAAGAAAACTGAGAAATCAGTAAGGGTGACAAAGGTCTTTCTTGCAAGTAACATCCTCTTAGCAGAAAAAAGACAAAGTTAGCCAAGTAAGTCACGATTTAACGACGCCCCTAGCTACTGACGCACAGGTTACCGTATTTACAAAATGGTCATTCCACAAGTTTCTGTCGCAGTAATTTTGACCAGAAACGTATAGTGAGAACTGTTAAAATAGGGTCTGCGTGCTCGCAGTGGCACAGTGGTTAAGGGCATCGCCCTTGCATGTAGGAGTCGAGGGTTCGTATCCCGGCGCTGGCGCGGCGATTTTCCCCGTTGGGTATAACGGAAAGCTCAAGCACAATACTCCACTCAACCCAGGTGTCGGAAATGGGTACCGGCTTTACGGGGGAACCGTCATGGTGTCCTATATATAGTGTTAGTTATAAGGCATTTGAAAAACCAATGCTCAAGATCATATGTATCAGGCTTGATTGGAAATATAGCATCCTAAGATGCCGATGTTTGTTTTGATCAATACATTGCCTCGAGGCTGCAAAAGTGTACAGAAATCTGTCTCGAAAATTGTGATCTGTATTGAAATTGTGCTCCTGTACCACAGTGGGTCCACTAATGCTGTCTAATGAGCGTTACTTCACAAGAGAATGAAAGGATTAATTTCTTCTGCACCGTGATTTTTCACTCCGTAAATGCTAATAATGTGGCGATATTTTTATTTGTTTGTAAAATGTTAACTACTTTTGGTTTAAATAAGTTAATTTTAGAAGCACTATATCGTAAAGTTTCCGTGTGATCCCTTATATTACCGACAAGTTATATGCATCATCTTATAAGAGCTTCGATATGCTAACCTAAGAAGAGATATTTCAGAAAGACAAAGACTGTATTTTTCCTTTAACGTACAGTTTTGCACCTTGTTTGTTTTTGTCCTACAGTACGATAATAATTTTGTAAAAGTTTTTGGAAACCTAGTTAATAAAGGAACATCAATATTATTTTCATTCAATAAATTTGTGAAGGCAGGAAAAAACTGATAAAATATAATTTTTCTTTGCTTCCCACTACTAAAAGCGTTCTAAATTCTTTTATTGCTTTCATTTCCAGCCAGATCAGTTTATACAGTTCACCCGTATTTGCATTTTTTTGTGACTGAGATATTAATTCTTTAAGGGCTGTGAAAATTTATAAAAGCGAACTGCCAATCGTCAATTTGCTTTCAAGTTGAATAATATCATAACGCGAAAACGGCTTAAAAACTGAACATGAGTATCTTCTCATGTTTAGGGTACAATTCACATTTGCAAGTTTTTTAAATGCAATAATTGATAGCTAAGTCATTTTACGTCTCATTTATAGAGTTGAAAAGTTTGAAAATGAGAAACGTTATTTTAATCACCTTCCTGTCCGCAAGAAGGTTGGACAAAATTCAAACTCTGCGACAAAACAGCTGATCCGGCGGCACTGAAAATTTCTACCACCAGCTGGTTTTTAATGTTGATCAGCTGATTGCCGTTAGACTTTTTTGTCCATGTTGAATGCAGGCGATATTAATATTGCTCAATAGAATTAACCACCCTGTTAATCCTACTTTATTTCAGTGTACCAAGAGCTTGAATTCTATTTTTACTGATTTTTCTCTAACATCGATGTCCGCTTCTCAACAAGTGTTGTTTACTTAGTGTTTCTCTCCAGTCTGTTTTGCGATCTTAACATTTTAGGTAAGCAAAAGTTTTTGTGTCTTATTTTAGCTTGGGGTTTTGCCTTATAGGGGTTAAATACTATTTTAAATGAATTGCCAGTGTTGCCTCTTAGCTTACTTTGTGGCTTATAAACAAGTATTTGTCGAGGTCCCAGTTTTGGGTTTGTATTATTTACTATGGTTATTTTTATTCACAAAACTTGTATGTTTCTTTTTACCTCTGAGAAAAGCTCAGTTTGTTAAATATTTTAATGTCTCTCCTAGGATAAAATTTCAATCGTAAAAAATGTATAAATAGTGTTCATACACAGACAAAACATTTTTATGCTAATGCCTACTAATTTTTCATAATTCTTACTCTAAATCTCCTTAATTTTGGAGAAATTTTGAAAAAAATTTTAACTTTTCTTTAGAAAATAACAGAAAAAGGTTATCAATCTTTTTATAATTATTATTAGGCTCTTAGTCATTATGAAAAATGTTGGAATTTTTTCCATGTTGTACTGTTGACATTGAGGATAAAGGTAAAGCTCTGGCATTTCAAATCAAATTTATTTTATTGTTATGGTATTTTTTCAATCCAGTTTTTGACTATATATCTGGATGCACAAGTCCATCTGCTAGAATAGTAAAAGTTGAATAAGCTTTTGACAAAGACTGAAATTTAATTTTACAATTTGTTTTAAACTAAAATTTAGGAACAGCTCAGTATGATATTCAAAATAACCTAATGAATTCTGCTAATGAGATTCAAGAATTCTTCAAAAATTTTGGTAATTATCTTTTTATCATAGCAACACAACTGTTAATAGTCAGACACACACAGCATTTTGCCTTAAAAAAATATTTTAAATCCTGTTTTATAGATGGAAGCATTGTTACACTGCAAATAATTTATTAAAAATCTAACACCTATTATGGATTTGCTTTATTGTGACTGTATTTTATTTTATAGCTTTTATGCCATTTTAAGTTAGTAGAAATATATACGTTTTGTGATATGCTGTCTGCTTCAAAATTCCTTTCTTCAAACTTCATTGCCTAACAATAGTGACAATACAACATGCTTCAAAATGCATTAGTATTAATATCAATTCAAAATAAACAGAAGTTGGTCATGGTTTACAAGAGGTAAACATTGTATTCTGCATTTATTTCCTGAAAAAGTTTATAACTGAAATTAGAAGTTATGTTTTATATTCATGATGTATATAATTGGTTGAAATTTGGTGCTGGAATGATTTCATTACCTTAATGTTTCTAAGGGTGCTGGCACACTAAAAGACTGGAAGCGAGCAAGCAAATGAGAGAGAAAGATGTCAGGCAAGATCTATCGCACACCAAAAGATAGCCAGTTGGCTCCTAAATGTCATGGAGAGAGGTCTATAACAAAAAAAATTGGGACAAGCATGTGTTTGTAACGTTGAATTTCATTCCTAGTTCATCCTATTGCTTTAAAACATGTTATCTGTCACTGTGCAATGACTTTTTTGAGTTCAAAAGGCACAGTACAGCATTAACTTTGGATATTAAGAGTTCAGTCTATGCTGGAAGAATTAAGCAGCATACCTCCCTCGTCGACATCTCACTGCACACTGCCAGACGCACGGTCTACCATGGCCAGAGGCTACCCGCTGCAGCTTTCAAGCGTGAAACCATCTTGAAGTCACATTCTAGCTTCAGCCAATCTTCAGTCTTTCTCCCTTGCTCGCTTGCTTGCAGTGTGTGGACTAGCATAGGAATCCATGTTAATCAATTCAAGCTCGCTAGCTTGCTCGCTTCAAATCTTTTGGTGTGCCGGCACCCTAAAGGGCACAGAAATACACTGCCTTCATATGTCCAGTTGAGATTTATAACTTGATTATGAACTATTTGAATTATAACTCTAAGTTTTTGCTAGGTAATTTCACCAGTGATAAATGCTATATAGCTGAAAGTATGTGATCTGTAAAAATTCAGCTTCCCCCTGGGCATTTTTGTTTGATGTTACAAAATTGTACTTGGGTAATGTTAGGTACATCCAAACCAAAGAAGTAAATCCAAACTATAGTCAGGGGCTCTGCACTCCTAAAAATTTGTCCTATTTTAGAATCAGCATTTCTATTGCAAAATTGAAATGCTAGGTGTACCCAAACTTGGTACATATTTAATTGTGGAATAAATAAAGGTGATGCATCTCATGTATAAATGTGGCAGAATAAATAAAGGCAATACGTCTCATGTATAAATTTGGCAGAATAATTATTAGTTCACTCAAAGCAGTTGTGCTTAACTTCAGAAAAACAAGGCTTGTGATTTATAGGGAAAAAAATTCAATTGATTTCAGCAAGCATTGCCAAATTTTTTAGTCTAATTTGCGATCTGAGAAATAGTGTCTTCATTTTCAGGAGAGAGAAAATAATGTTGATAATATGCTTTTTTGGGTTATTTTCCATCTGCCTAATGTAAGAGATAAGAATATTTACATTCAGTGCTTAATTTTTTTTAAATTTCAACCAACTCAATTTGTCTTCCAATAACCTATCTTCTGCAGACTTCGTTTTGAAATATTTTGCTCGCATATTTTTCCAGTCCGAAGATATCATTTTGGTTGATTGATGAATGAGAACATGCCAATGGAATAATCTCATACCCTAAAAAAAATTAGACCGCAATTGCTCATTCCGAGAGGTCAATCGAAAAAATTGATCACCATCTTTGACTCAATAGAGTGAAATTTGAAATGATCCCCTAGAGAACTCCCCATTTTTTAGTGATTCACTCGAAAACTTGTCTAATTTTGTCTCGAAGTAAATTCCAATTAGACGTCTATTGAAGCTTTGCCACCCTAAGCTTCCGACCCAAGCGCTTGCACAACCTCCTTCGTCATAGCCTCGCGACTTACTAGATACTGACCAGTTCAAAGCAATAGCACAGAACACTTAAGCGGCCCATAGACGATCAATTTCATTGTCAATATAATTGATAATGATAAATATTGACAATTTCATTGATCGTCTGTGCGCTTGGTAGACAACCGTCAATTAATTGACTTTGTGGGCAACAAAAAATCTCATCAATATATTGAGTCAATGATATTGACAAATTGATCGTCTATGGGCCACTTTACACTAGTATATGGTCTGTGGCAATAGCCATTTCAAAGCTCAATGCGGGAACCACGAATTCGGCCGCACATTCAGCGTGGTGACCGGAGTACATAGGCTAATTTGTACGTAGAGTCGATATTTCAAATGAAACGTGCGTTTCAAATATAATAACTATGCGTTTCGATAATTTTTGTGCACGAAAAAATGTACAAGAATGATTTTGAAGAATACGAGTTTGAGTTTCAAAAACTAACTCCAGAATTTCAGTGGAGATAGATTTTTGAAATTTGCACATTCCGTACATCACAAATGTACGGTTTCGAACTAAGGGTACATCGTATAAAGGTTACTCTCGATTCATCTCCATCTCGATTAGTCCCTCTCTCGATTTATATAGTATTGTTTGCCTCCGATAGTCCGTGTCCTCTCGATTTATATAGTATTGTTTGCCTCCGATAGTCCGTGTCCTCTCGATTTATATAGTATTGTTTGCCTCCGATAGTCCGTGTCCTCTCGATTTATATAGTATTGTTTGTCTCCGATAGTCCGTGTCCTCTCGATTTATCCACCCTTTGCGTTCGTCGTGTATTCTTCAACATTCCTTGTTATAAAAAATCAAAGACATTTTGTAAACAAAGGCTCTTCTTTCATCTGTTACTCTGTTCAGTGTGTGTTGGTTCGATATATGAGCAAATATGACAACCCCGTTGAGTTCAAGTAAAAAAGTTGATGTACCGATGAAAGTAAAAATCAGAAAAAAACAGAATAACCAGAAAAAAAATGGAAACAAAACCATTAAACCAATTATTTATTTGAATATTTTTGTTTTATTTGGTCCTTTACTGTAAGATACTAGGATAATTATTCGTATGCAGCATATAGTTTCCCGTAAAAGAACAGGTTCACTTTTTCTTTTAAACCAAATATGATACCTCGATTTATCTACCATCTCTATTTATCCAGTCCCATCCCAGGCGACAAATCGAGAGTTGTCTGTATTTGTTTTCTTGGGAAGCGTCAAACCTGTTTACTGTCTGTAGACTGGGAACGAGTCAGCTGCGTACACAACCTTATCTGTTTCAAGCCTTGTGTCGCGTATGGCTGTGTCACTGCCCCAATATTTCAGGTCTCTAAAATAAACGTCAACGCACTTTGGACCAACACTCAGCAAACATCGCGTGTTGTGACGCAGATGCTCACCAACATGTGTGTGGATTTATAGAACAGGTCAATCGGGAGAAGATAGACTCCTCAACCCACAATCGTATGGGGCTTTCCAAGTCTTCAGGTGTCAATTATTTTTGTCTGGTCACTATCCCGTTCTCAAGGCATGATTCTATCTGCAGATAAGCCTATTTTTATCACGCCATTTCACGGTCGATCTCTCTACTTGGTGCATTCCTTGTCCGACTTCGTTTAGGTATAATCTCGAGAAGTCCTTACGAACGTTCAATTGTGCCTAGAGTGCGTCTGGACAGTGAATGAGTGTCTCTTCAGAGATGAGGCTGTTACTTGTATGCCTCACCTTGACGGTGCTAGGTGAGTTCGAAGAAGAATTTGTTTAGAAAGTGAGGAACAACTAGTATGGGTTTTCGTACGTCTTCACGGGATTTGCTAATTTATAAAATTTAACACATCTCATTCTTTTAAAGTTTGATGTCCGTAGGTCACATCTTCGTTTAACTCGTTAGCCGCCATGTGAACCATCGGTGGTACAGGGAGGAAATTTTCATGATGCTGCTGACCGACTAATAATCACGAACTCTATTTTCATAAATACTAAACCAAAGCTGGATGAAGGCGCGACCCAGTTAAATATGTTTGCTATTACCAAATAATTGCTTACTAAAATTGACTTTAANGACAGCAGATCAAATGGGTCTCGATATTGTTTTAAATGTGCATCTGGAGATAAGCATTTGATGAAACATTGCTCTTATACACCTTGGTCACTTGCTCATGATTCTTGTTGTTGATTCTTCGTTGGAGCATCGCTCAATTTTGTGTTCCAATATTAAACGTCCAATATTAGGAGCGCGTAACGTTTTCGTTGAGATTCTCTGTAACATAAACTCAGTCCCTTTCACATCGTGTACATTCCTGTGCGCTCTCTGTTCAGATCACTTGAATTTACGCATTTACATTTACTTATTACGGAATGCAGCATTGCTTCTATTTGGCAGACGTGCAGCTTAGTTGTTAATGGTATTAAAATATTACGATACTAAGGTGAACGTATTTGACCTATAATTACCGGCTCTGTTTTTCAGCATTCGGCATCGTATCGAAACGTGTTCTTTGATGAGCACTGCTGACACCACCCTTTGAAAACTCGGGTGATTCTTTAGTGTTTCGACTGTTGAATATTTTGATACTTTGTGTGAAAGAAGCGAACTATTATTGTTCGTTATGTTTTTGTTAGGCGAAAGGGCCTCTCCTCCTAAAATATATTTGTATCAGCTTGCATCTTGGCAAAAAATTTTTTATTCTGGGTGACGATGTAATTTGTTCGAGTACCATTGTTACAGCAATTTACATGTACATATTCGTATTCATTGAGGACAAACCTACATCTGCCGATTTTTACAATAATTTTCATAGTTCTAATTTACCATGCCTTTCTCTCAATCATTTCTTTCGTAGTTTTACTTCGGATACTACGACACCCATGTTGATAATACATCAACGAAAGATCTTTACGTTAAGAAATTTAAAAAACCAAGGATCTTTTTTCGTATCATCTTTATTGGAAATAAATTGTTTTTCTCGCAGCAATGTCGGAGGGCGGTGTGGGAGCGAGCTCCCCCAAGGCGCTACCGTGGGAGGACAACAGCCGCCTGCCGGAGACCGTCTTGCCGCTGCACTACCACCTCTACCTCCACCCGGACCTCGACACCAAGCTTTTCTCGGGTAGGATTGATTTTGCCGCATCACCCTGTTGCCCAACGCAGGAGTTTTCTACACCACTGTGTTGCTTTGTACCAATGTTTTTCTGCATCACCCTGTTGCCCTACGCAAGAGTTTTCTACACCACTTTGTTGCTTTGTACCAATGTTTTTCTGCATCACCCTGTTGCCCTACGCAAGAGTTTTCTACACCACTGTGTTGCCTTGTACCAATGTTTTGCTGCGTTATTCTGTTGCCCTGCACTATTGTTTTTGTGCGCCACTTTGATGCTTTGTATTATTGTTTTCCTCTGCTACCCTGTTGCTTTATTCCATCGTCTTTCTGCACCACTGTGATGCCTTGCACTTTTGTTTTTCTACACCACCTTGGTGCTCTTCACTTTTGTTTTTCTGCACCACCTTGATGCCTTGTGCAATTGTTTTTGTACACCACCTTGATGCCCTTCACTATTGCTTTTCTGCACCACCTTGATGCCTTGTGCTATTGTTTTTCTGCGCTGCTGCGGTAGCTCTCTCCTCTTAAGGTCTTCTGCTGCTGTAGCTCGCTCCGCGATGCAGGGCAATTGAACCGTAAAATGACCATACTGTCACGGCAACGTAGCGAGGTGTGTATGTACACACCTTAACTTATAAGTAAAGGATGTCCGCATTCGTTTAGGAATCATGTATTGATTCTCCCTTCCAAATGCCTAAGCAGTGTGGATCACATGAACCTAATGTTACAAAGATACCCATTTCATGTTGGTGCATGCTTGATGTAAGTTACTTTTAGTATGCAATCGTCAAATTGAACGATTTTGTTTCTACCTTTGGTTTCTCTGAGGAAAATGTCAAATAGAATACTCGGAATATTCACAAATCTTCGTGGCTTTATTGTCTAAGAAGACACCAACATTTTCTCGTGATCATCTCTCAGGGGATACAATTCTTCATCCATGGGGTAATTTGTGAGGTTCCGAGCTGAAGATTAGGTTTGCTTTATTTTTTTGAAGTAGATTTTTTCGTTTTGTTACGGTCCATCTTTTTCCGTTTATTGCTGTGTTGTTTTTCAGCAGCTAATTCTTACTTCAACTTTCGTCTTGTTCCATAAACTTTCTTTCAAACTTAATGTTTCTATGTCTTGCTGTTTGCGTGGGAAAACACCTTGTGCATTGATTCATCGTTCCCTCAACTTCATACTAAATAGTGTCTTCATCCTTCCTCTCTTGGGAACTCCTTTGTTGTATTTGATAATTCTTGAACTAACTTATAATCCAATTTCTTTTGTTGCGGTTTAGAAGTATTGAATTAACTTCTAATCTATTTTTTTTATTGCGGTTTAGAAGTCTTGAATTAACTTCTAATCTAATTTCTTTTGTTGCGGTTAGGAAGTCTAGAACTAACTTATAATCTAATTTCCTTTGTTGCGGTTAGGAAGTCTTGAACTAACTTACAATCTAATTTCTTTTGTTGCGGTTGGGAAGTCTAGAACTAACTTACAATCAAATTTCTTTTGTTGCGGTTAGGAAGTCTAGAACTAACTTATAATATAATTTCCTTTGTTGCGGTTAGGAAGTCTAGAACTAACTTACAATCTAATTTCTTTTGTTGCGGTTAGGAAGTCTAGAACTAACTTACAATCTAATTTCCTTTGTTGCGGTTAGGAAGTCTAGAACTAACTTACAATCTAATTTCCTTTGTTGCGGTTAGGAAGTCTAGAACTAACTTACAATCTGATTTCCTTTGTTGCGGTTAGGAAGTCTAGAACTAACTTACGATCTAATTTCCTTTGTTGCGGTTAGGAAGTCTAGAACTAACTTACAATCTAATTTCTTTTGTTGCGGTTAGGAAGTCTAGAACTAACTTACAATCTAATTTCCTTTGTTGCGGTTAGGAAGTCTAGAACTAACTTACAATCTAATTTCTTTTGTTGCGGTTAGGAAGTCTAGAACTAACTTACAATCTAATTTAAATCTTTCAGGTTCAGTGAGCATCGAGATGAACTCAACGGAGGCGCGTGACCACTTCATAGTGCACTCGAAAGGCCTCACCCTAAGCGACACGCTGCTGCAGCAGCAGCAGCCGGACGAAACATGGGAGGTCTGTCATTTATATCACGTTTACTGTACTTTACATCTTCTCTGAAGCGCTCATGAGCCTCTTTTTAACTACCACTGCTGCTGCTAATTCGGGCTGTTTAATTTTTCTTACTCATTACGCGCGGAATTTTACTTCAATTTGATTTATTTGTGACTTTAATTCAGTTTACGTTATATATTTCGTTATATATTTCATTGTA
>JACJUY010006214.1:36941-52889 GCA_014220935.1 Platorchestia sp. MABIK | reverse complement strand
AATGAGGGGGAGTTGTGGAAGATGCAATGAGGGGGAGTTGTGGGAGATGCAGTGAGGGGGAGTTGTGGGAGATACAATGAGGGGGCAGTTTTTTCATATGATTAATGCCAATTTTAATATAATTATTGTGTATATTAAAATGGGTATTGGGCAGGAATTGTGAAATGAGCTATGTAATGCAATGTTTTCGGTAATTTGGCGTAGGTATTGCTTGTTATTGAATGAGTGTACACATTGTGACCGTGCAGTATGCAGCACCCATTGTAACCATACAGTATGCAGGTCGTTGTACAAGTATGCAGGTCGTTGTGCAGGTATGCAGGTATGCAGTACGCAGGTCACTGAGAACACCACGCGTAAGACGCCGTCAAACAGCCACAAGCGCCAATGTCTCTCACAAAATCACAAAGCAACTCAGCAGACTTGGCCTCGTTCGTACGCCTCTCGTCTGAGAGAGTCCGAGGTCTGCCACAAGTCTGGGCCTTTTTCAGCTTTGTAACTTGGCAACTGATTGCCTAAAAGAGACAGTCTCCGCCTGTTCCTCTTAAATTTTCCGACATGCCTACCTGCATCATGGAGTCGACCTGACCGAAGACACAAAAAAAGGTTGAGTGACGCACACACATATGACTGTTCGAAAGTTTGAAACGGGGTCTGAGTGATACTAACTTACTCATGGTGTGTTTATTTATTTGTTTGGTGCCCGCTTCTTAAGAAACATCTTCTTTGGTTTGATTTGAAGGATGCTGAATGACCGTATCTGTGATACGAGCTTCACCAGTGCACAAGTTCAAGAATATTTTAATCTCTAATACTATCATTTGTTAGTCATCCACGTCTGGAGGATTTAAAAAAAGAAAATATCGAATCGCGTTCTTTTTGACGGGCCGTGTACGCTAATTGAACATATTTGAGCAACACAAAGATCAGTTATTTTGAGTTTCGTTTTTCATAAGATTTGTTAGTATTCTGTTTTTTTTTGTGAATTTCCCTGCGTATGATATATTTGAATGAAAGATCGTAATTTTGCAGACTCATATCCGTGTCCCGCGTACTTGAAAACCTGGCAAATAATTTTTCCCTTAACACGACCGTCAAAAGAGACGGGATTCAATATTTTCCATGAATAAATTCTCTAAACGTGGATACAAAACACATATATCCATCCTAATCACGGTAGAGGAAACAACGTAGGGTCATTTCTATCGGGGAAAATACACTTCTTACTCTTCTTGTTCGACTAGCCAATTGAAAGGCTTATTTCAAAATAACTTTATGACGTTACCGAAACGTCGTGTCGTTAGGCCAATAGTGGAGCCAGATTTTGGTGTAGCAGTGCGACCAGATGCAATCTGAGCGCTGCTATTGGTTCGTTGCCGTGACGTCAGCAAAACCACACTTACAACGAAAGAAAGACTGGTATGACCCTACCTTGTTCCTTCTACCGTGATCCCAATAGTACCCGCGATTAAAATATTCTTGTACTTGTGCACTGGCAAAACTCGCATCACAGATACGGTCATTAAGCATCCTTTGAAAGCGTGAAAGAGAGACGGACCAACCAATTTAATCTTGTTCAATGAAATTCCTATTGGAATAACATGTGAGGAATTACACACAAAATGATTTAAATTCATTTATTTATTCATTTTTTTATCTATTCATTAGTTAAAAATTAGTTATTTTTATTTATTCATCCATTTCTTTATAAATTTGAGAAGACTCCTAACGTTTTTGACATACAATAGCTTTGAAGAAGGCCTCATGACGACACAATGCGCTCTCGTTGGTTGATTTGAAATAAGTTACACAATAGCGATATATTGTGCACTCATCGGGCACTCCACAATACTCTTCTTCCACCGCGCTAAATGTCGTACACCCGCCACAATACTAACTCTACTCTGCACAATACTAACCCTACACTGCAAAATGCTTATCCTACACTGCACAATACCCACACACACCAAGCACCACACAACTTTCACCATGCAGTATACAGCACTCACCTTACCTTATGCACCACACCACACTCACCATACCGTACACGCCCCACACCACACAACACTCACCACACAACGCACACCACACACCACTCACGCCACACCGGCTCTCAATACCACGTATCACACAACACTCACCGCACCACTCACTCCACACTACCTCTCAATACCATGCACCAAACACCACGCACCACACACCACTCACGCCACACTAGCTCTCAATACCACAATAAATTACACCTGGTGTCAGCTCGGTACCACATCTGCAGCAAGCGACACTTTATTGATTTCACGAGGCTTGCTCCACCCCACTCCACCCCGCTGCACCCTCTCTCCACTTCCCACTTTTCCTCTATCCCTTCCCTACCTTCTCCTGCTAATTTTTGCGTTTCCTCGCAGACTTCGCATGTTCCCCGCTGTTAATGAAGAAGAAGAACATCGTACAACATCGAGTGTGAAGTGCGTGAGGGAAGTTTCTTGTGTGAGGACTGTGAGAGGGGAACATGTGAGGGCTGTAGAGTGAGGGGAATGAATGAGGGGGCCTTTGTGTCTACCTGTTGATCTGTTTGCGAGGGAACCCCTATCCCTCCCCTCTCTCCCACCCCTCTCTTCTTTTTGCCTTTTCTTGGCGATCCCCTACTCTACTTCCCATGTTCTCTTTCGCTCGCTTTGAGGTTAGCTTTTGTTCTGTTTTCGTGCTGTTCCATTTAGCAGTGTGCTCCTGTTCTTAGTGTTCTTCTTCTCTTCTCATGTTATCTTTTGCTCATTTTTTCCTCCACTTCCTGGTCATTTTTCCTGTTTCCCACTCCTGCTATTGTTGTTCTCGTTGCTTCTTCTCTGTTTGCGTTGGTTGATTGCCCTCTGGAACAAACGGCTGTTTACTCCAGTCAGAGCAGGACTAATGGTGACTCCAGGCAGTGCAGGACTGATGGTGACTCTAGGCAGTGCAGGACTGATGGTGACTCCAGGCAGTGCAGGACTGATGGTGACTCCAGGCAGTGCAGGATTGATAGTGACTCCAGGCAGTGCAGGATTGATAGTGACTCCAGGCAGTGCAGGACTGATGGGGACTCCAGGCAGTGCAGGACTGATGGTGACTCCAGGCAGTGCAGGACTGATGGTGACTCCAGGCAGTGCAGGACTGATGGTGACTCCAGGCAGTGCAGGATCGATGGTGACTCCAGGCAGTACGAGATTGATAGTGACTACAAATTCCTAATCATAAATTTAGCCCAATCAGAAAAGTTCGACTTGAAAGTGAAGTCGTGATTAAAAACATCACCACCAGCATCACTCAGATGGCTGACACTAAGGTGGTGCGAGTTAGTCTATTTTAGACACAGGTCACCTGCAGCGTTTATGTACATTAATGAAGCTATAAATTCGTGTAATGATATTAATACATAATTACAACATGAAACATATCTTTTGTTTGGCGATAACGCAAGTTTATTAAAAATTTATAAGCGAAGAATGAAATTTTAACTATTTTTTAACATTTTGGGAACACTAGGACTGATATTTAAGTTAAATTATTATTGACATAGGCCACGCACCGCATGTGCGTATACCTATATAGTGATGCATAATCACAATAGCAAGGCTGCTGGGATATAAAAAGCTGGCTTGTAAAGAGCAAGCGACTTAAGAATATTTCGAATTGTTCTACCATAATTAGTGTTTATCACCTAGTAATGATTGGTATTGATGCTTTGCTCTGTGATGACTTTACATAATTATTGTTTTATCTTCTAATAATGGTTGGTATTGATATTATGCACTGTAGGGACTCCACGTAATTATTGTGTTTCTTATCCTGACACACTGGGATAAGCGTGGAATAATTAAGATCATTTATGATTAATAATTCGAGTTTTTTGATTTCAATATGAAATTAAAGCTTTTTTTATTCAGTTCATGATGGAATAATTATGATTATCGTTGTAACAAGTGCTGATATCATGACACTATCATCATGATTGTTCATTTGGGTGACGTCATTGAATGATTATGGTCATTGATGACGAAATATTGTTCAACAACAAATTAGATCGCGATAATCTAACTAAGTTCAAACTTCTCTTCTTACAACGCCTGTGGAACTACATTACACCGAAATATAGGATGAAAACTGTCTTTAGTGTTCACAAAAAAATTAGACGTTCAGAAACTAAATTTGAGGAAAGTCGCGAGCAAAAATCTGCTCATTGTCTGCAAAGAATGTTGAAACGAAAAAATTTATCGCCCGATTACCTGAGCTCGGTTCATTTCTGTTTCTGGACCATTCCGAAAAATTCCTAAATTCAGAATTGACGCCAATTTTTTACGCGAATTTATGGCTTCAAACATCGAGCAACCTAAAAATCAAAGGTCTCACATCAATTTTTTAAAGAGAATTCAACAATAATAATTATCATACCATGAGAATTCCTAAACATTAATACCAATCCTGTTTTTCAAAATAATTTTACCGTTAAATAAATGAAGTTTGGAACCATGGCAGACCTCTCTCGTGCCTACTATTAGTTACCTAGGAACAATGAACAGATAAAGCGTAAGAGTGAATAAAAAGCTCGGGGCAAATAAACAAGGCCAAGCTTTTTGATGTCAGCAATAACACTGCGCGTTTTCCATCGTGTTGTTACCTCGCTTATTGTTCTCTAGATCAAACCGGGGGAAATTTTCCGTTTGTTTTACGCGTAAGGGGACCTGTTGCTTAGTGGCTAGGAGCAATTTGGGTCCAGGGTTCGAAACACCGCAGAGCCCGGTATTTCTTCCAGTTGGAATGAAGATGAAAGTCAGGGAAACTCTCTTCCTCACCCTGGTATTTGAAATGGGTTCCTTGCTCAACCTGGGAAAACCGTCATTGATTCTTGTAGATATTTGTACAGCATTTTAAATGAAACACCGGTGAACAAAGTGACCTATTTAAACTTAATCGAAATTAAACATTATGTACTTTCTACCCATAAACTTTCTACCCATCATATAACTTGCCCAGCGTTGTCTCAAAGTTGATTCCGCTTAATTCACCGGTGTTAAATACTTCAATACGCAGCTACAACGATCTATAAATCGTTGATACCTTAAACGTTTTCAGTGGATATATAGGCAAGAGAATAAATTGTAGCTTTAAAAGTAACTTATCCCTCAATTCCTAATGTAGAATATCTGAACATTGTTGACCGTACTTTCCAATCGTACAATACCCGAGCAACGGTACTGCAATGTTGCCCATAACATAATAACCCAGTACTACAAACCCACTACTCAATACACCGTCAAAGCATTTTCTGCTCACAAATCCCATGGAGAAACTGACGGCCACGTACATTCATGAATATAAAAATAAATATTCAGCAGCGCATTAGCGTCAGCCGCTGACAGGACGCCACAAGGGTCAGCACGGCTGTCAGGACTGACAGTACGTGAGACTTGTACGCTGTCAGAAGCTACTTGAAGCTAAGATGGAAAAACTTGAAAAAAAATTTTTTGTTCTGTTTCATAGCTTCCCCTTTAACCTTATGCAAATTATCGACAGAAAGGCCTCGAGAGCGAAGCGTATAAAGGTGAAGGTGTCCCAAAATCATGATTCAGAGCGCGTTGTAGTGTCACAGGGAGTCTGTGTGGACGTGAGGGTGCGTCAATATTAACATTCAAGTCACACCCGCGCAAGTCGGGCGCATTTGAATGACATCGCGTCAGCTTTCGTATATAATAGCACTCAAGTAGCCGTTTAGTGCACACACACACACACTCTTACAGAGGGTCCGTACGCGCTCGAAGTGTGCCCGAGAGGGAAGATATGACGGAGCGGGAGCAAGAAACACGCCGTTATGACCAACAATAAAGGGAAAATGGAATTTTTTAAGAGTATGGGACCGTACTGGTCGCTATTCCCGTGTACTGGAGCTCCGGTCACAAAAGGGTCGTTGCAGAGAGCACTTGTGCCTCTCTCATTGTTCGATGCGGAGCGTAAAAGCAACTGCGGGAATCGTGTTTTTTTTTTAAAGATTCGTGCTTCCCTGCAAGGCAGAGTCAACTGAAACGTAGTGTGGCTGATCACTTCAGAAATGCGGTGATGAGATGCCTTCTTTACTCTGGCACTATTTCAATTTCTGTTTTTTATTCTTTCCTTAATGAACCTTCAATTCTTGTTATGACGGAAAATGTAGAAGGTCTTTCATAATTATGCTAACACGATTATTATGACTGGAAATGTAGAGGGCCTGTCATATATGGCAATACGATTTCGAGATAATAGTAAAGAAGTCTATTTCCAAGCCAGGTCATTGCTATTTATTTCTTTTGGAACACAATTTTGTCTTTTTTACACGACAGAAGAAAAATTTTTTTAAAACCTCTTTTTATCAATAGTGATTAATAAAAACACTTTTGAGAAATTTGTTAGACAATCTTACCAAAAAACTGAAAAACATTTTCGTTACCATAATTATGATAGAATCTGATAAAAATAAATCAATATTCAGATATTTCATTGTGTGTATATACTCGTACGTAAATGTGTCAATACATACATGTATAAATAAATGAATATGTAAATATTAAAGTGAGAAAACCAATCAACACACAAATACCTTAAGTCCCTGACCTCTGAGAACATCTATGATGTCTATGATGTCTCTCCCCCTCTATCCCTCTTACCTCTCTCTCCCATCTCCACCCTCCCTCAAACGTTGTTATCCCCTCCCCCCTCTCCTTCCCCCTCTCCCACCTCTCACCAACCCTCTCTCCATACCTCTTCCCTTTTCCCCTCTACTTCCCTTTCCCCCCTTCTCCCCTCTCACTCCCCCTCCCATCTCCATCATTTCCATGGCGACGCCGGCGTTCCCTACACGTCTGTCGAGCGGCTGAGTGGAGCAGGGATATACGAAAAAACGAAATTAAGAATTCGATACATCAGAATTATTCAATACGAGACATCATAATGATGTGATAAAACTTCCGTCAGATGATATGACGAATGATAATTATAATGGTATTAAAGATGATAATTATAATGGTTCACTAACGACTCGGCTGAGTTTCCGTTTGTCCCATTCGTCAGTTAATATGAAAAAAAAAATAGTCTTTTTCTAATGAAGATGATGCAAAAAGCATGCTTTCGTCAGATGATATGAAGAAAGGAAGACATAAAAAAAAACAGTTTATTTCCAATAAAGATGAAACGAAAACATTTGATGAGTTTTTAAAATGCCTTAAAGTAAGGGTCCTTAGTTGATACGCACATATACGGTAGTTTGAGATCCTGTAATGCAAACATACCTGTAAACCCGATTCCAATTGAGGGCTTCTTAAACAGACGCAAGAGGATTTTTTATATCTGTTGATACTTGTCAAAATACAGAGTGTCAGAGGCAGTATCGTCGTAGGTCAACGAGCCGAAATTTGAATTCATTTTCGGAAACTCTGCGTTGGGTTGCAACGAGGTAACGCTATTCAAAGATAACTCCGTGCAAATGGTGTTGGATGCTTCAACCCTTGGAATGAAGCATTTATACTCAGTGACTTAATTTCAAAGATTAAATACTGAAATTGGTTAAATTATTAGTAGCTCAGAAAACATGAAAAATTTGCCTACAGAAATCGATCGGAAGACTTCGTAAAATTATTTTGCAGTCACTAGATAATGACGACTTTCTACTCTCATTTCAGTGAGTCTTCCAAATACATTTCCCTTGATGAGACCTAATCATTTTCAATGGGATCAGGAAATGAAAACTCTTTGTACTTTGTATTTCTTAAGAGTTCAAGTTGAGAAATTGACCGGAAAACGGCATACTAAATACTACAGGGACTAAGAAATGAAACTTGTTCGCACTTTGTGTTTCTTAAAGTTGGGAAATTGACCAGACAATGGCATGCTACACACTCGGCCACCTTCATTCGTACAATACTTGACTAATGTAAAAATTGCTCAAACCTTTGTCAGACAGATCGTTGAAACGAACATAAATATTATTGTCTCATTCCATTATACTTGATTTAATTTTCATTAGCTTTTACTATAAATAAATTTTACTCGATCCCGAACTCTCGAGTGGCATTTTTTAACACTATTTCTGTTCGTCCCGTCCACAATCATTTCCTTCTTTCCAAGGGCTGCTCTCGTGCCAAAAAAAGTCATGCATCTCTTAAGTCTACGTAAAAATTCAGGAGCTAACTCTCAGCGGAGAGTATAAAAAATAATCCTACACGCACAGCATTCGCATTCCACCTCGATGATGAATAATTCCCCATAGAGTAAATTGAGTCGTAGAATATTTACAATATTTCTTGTCCGAAATACCCGAATGGTTGCAGAATATTTAAAATATTCCTTGTCCGAAATATCCGACTGGAATTCTTTTTCTTGAACAAAGGAGGACAGTGAAATTGCAGCTTTGACATAAACACTTCGTGCGTCAAAAAATACGACATGCTTAAAATAACAACCTTCTCTGTGACAACGACTTTGTTATAAAACTAACGTGAATTTTGCATTCGAATGGCGTCACGTCGCTGGCGTGTGTACTGCCGACAAATCTCAGCGGCAATTTTATTGAATTTCTCATTGTCGTACTTTAATCGAGGAATGGTGAGGGGTTAATTGGTGCACTTTTAGGGAACGTCAGTCATCATGCGGACTAAAAACCTGGCGTGGATGGAAAATAGGAGGGAGTATCTTCAATGATAAATGTTCGGGAGCGCAACGATCCCATCATTGATGTGTGTGCGTGTGTGGGTGTATGTGTGCGTGAGTGGGTGCATAAGAGCGAAAGAAAATCAATATAAAGGTAAACGGACTATAACAAAAAAGGAACATGACAAACAATTTTGACAAATGAACGCACTCTTCTGTGCACCCACACACACACACACACACACATGCTCAAATAAATATTCGTTCAAACACGCATCCACACACACAAGACACAACCTTGTTAGCAGCTTGAAGCAACAAATCATTTGATTTCGCTGCAGATTTTATTCAGGTTTAGTTTGCTAGCAAATATGAACAGACTCTAAAATTCAAGCGTCTCTATTTGCTCCAGATCGGGCTAAAAAACAGCAATTAGGAATGAAAAGCTGAAAAAACAACAGTAATTTCCTGTTGCTGACTGCTCAGTGTGTGCGTGCGTGCGTGCGTGTGAGCGTGTGCGGGCGAGTGTGAAGTGTGAAAGTTTTCGAACTTGCGTGTGAGCGAAAGTGGGTAAATAAAACTTTAAGAGAAATTAATAGTCAGTATGAGTGAGCGAGCGCGTGTTTGTCAGTAAGAGGAAAGTAAGGATGTCAGTAATTAAGGAAGATAGGAAAAAGAGCGAAAGAAAGAGGGAGGGAAAGGAAAGAGAAAGTACGTGTGTATGTGAGTGTGTGTGAGTGTGTATGCGTGTTTGTGTCTGTGTTTGTATGTGTGTGTCTGTGTTTGTGTGTGTATGTGTGAATAACATATAGAATGCGGGAAAGTAAGAAAATTATTGTCCACCACGACAACAAAATGCCACCACTACTGGGTCAGAAACCTAAGTTGATATTCCATTTAATAAAACCTTCTTTAAATCAAGCTTGTATTTCGCCAGCACACCGAAATGCAAAACTTCGATCATCGTTAAGACTCTGCAATAAAATAACTCATTGACGGGCTGCACAACAACTGGCTTTATATTCATCAGATTGCTTAGGTCGGTAGCACGTTCTAAAAGCAAACTTCTGCTGTTAAGTGCCTTATCATATGAACTTTTAACCTAGTTTTACAGAAAACCTAATTATAGTTATCATTTTCTCCATGCTGCGTATGAAAACAGTCAAACACGCTATGACGTCGAAACGTCTCCTCTGATAGTCAATACACACTTTTCTCGAGATATTCATCCCAATTATGTTACTTTCCCATGCAAGTCCGTGCACGATCATGCGACAGCGGTGATTCACTCGGAAACATAATAGCAATAATTATAACTTGTGAGCATTGCAAGTAGAGGCAACAACACAGCAAGACAAGTTTGTATCAGGAACAGATCAGGAAGTTGTCCGACAGAGCAACCATCGGACGGCTCCAAACTTCCCTCATAATGAGGCAGCGCTGCGCTGCGCGACCCTCGCGCTGCTGCTGCTGCTGGGCAAGCTTGTCTCGGTGTTGTCTTGATGGCGGGCTTTCCTGAGTGTTGCCTTTGTTGCCTGGATGTTGTCTTTATGGCGGTCTATCCTAAGTGTTGCCTTTGTTGCCTGGATGTTGTCTTTATGGCGGTCTTTCCTAAGTGTTGCCTTTGTTGCCTGGATGTTGTCTTTATGGCGGTCTATCCTAAGCGTTGCCTTTGTTGCCTGGATGTTGTTTGATGGCGGTCTTTCCTAAGTGTTGCATTTGTTGCCTGGATGTTGTCTTGATGGCGGTCTTTCCTAAGTGTTGCATTTGTCGCCAGGATGTTGTCTTTACGGCAGTCTATCCTTAGTTTGCAGCTGTGTCTCGATGTTGTTTTTATGGTTGTCTTCGGAAAGTGTTTTCTTTGTTGCCTGGATGTTGTCTTTATGGCAGTCTTTTCAACGTATTGCCTTTTCTTTCCAATTTTTCCTAGATGTTTCCTCTGCTTTACAATATTTCCAAAGTTTTGCCATTGCTTTAAAATCTTTCCTACATGCTGCCTTCAAAATCTTTTCTAGATGTAATCTATGCCATCCAATTTTTCTGAGACGTTTATTTTAGTTCAAAATCGTTTCTAGATGTAATTTATGCTTTACAATCTTTCTGAGACGTTCCCTTTAGTTCAAAATCTTTTCGATATGTAACCAATGCTATACAATCTTTTAGAGATGTTGCATTTGCTTCAAAATCGCTTCTAGATGTAATCTATGCTATTCAATCTTTTAGAGTTGTTGCATTTGCTTCAAAATCGTTTCTAGATGTAATCTATGCTTTACAATCTATCGGAGATGATGCACTTAAATTACAGTTTTTCTAACATGAATTTACTCAACAGTCTCTCTTTGATTTTGGCTGTACAGTCACTAATGAATATTGTTTTTGTATTGCAGTCATTAAAAGATATTGTATTTTATCTTGTCTTTTGCAAAAATATTTTCTAGTCATTCATAAATGTTGTCTCTCCTTTGTAGCTTTTTTATGTTTGTGGAACACTGACTGAAGTTTATTTTGTCTTGTAAATTGCTATGTCAATCGAACAATAATGTGTTATTTTTGACAATGGTTGGGAATTTAATGAGTGTGCCTTTATTGAATACTTGTTCATACACAAATGCTAATGATAATATTGCATCAGCTGAGGTCTCATACTCTAAGTTTTTTATAGACTTCAATGTTTTATTCCTCTTTTAAAACTTTGACCTCGATGTGAGCCGCCTGTGTAAACGAAGGGAATTTTCATAATTCGTCTGACCGAACAGTTCTGCCTTCATTTATTTTCCATAAATACTCAATCAAAACTAGGTGAAGGCAAAGGCCAGTTGATGGTTGGTTTTCTAAACTTACCCACTACAACTGACTATTAATTTCATCTGAATTTTTAATATTAGACTAACTCCTTGTTGGTCAACAAGTCCGACACTACCTGTGTTGTTGAAGCCAATATTTCGCCTCTAGAGCCAAAAATTTGCATATAATAACAATAATTCATATTTAAATCACTATAATGTATTTTAAGTTTGAAGTATGTGTTTTTTTACCAATATAGTACATTTCATATCAACATAGTGCAACATAGTGCATTTTTTCGATTTAATGCATTGATATAATGCACCATATCACTATAGTGCATTATGACATTATCTTTAGTTCGTATAGATGATCGCATACAACCATCATCGCATGATGGGGTGAGTGACACTTAAATCTTTTATTTTGGATGCGTAAGAGAACCTTGATAATTAGTTAATGTTAAATCCAAACTCATTAATTACTAATATATTTTCATTGGATTAAAATCGAATTTATCGACTTCGTGCCGACTGTACCAGCGTTACTTTTTTCAAATGACTTGAATATTTTCTTTCAAAAAAGTCTTTTTTTGTTTCTATAGTTCAACCAAAACAAACAGTAGTGTTGCAATACTTTCCATTCGTGGAGCAAAATTAATAAAATGAAAAGCTAAATTGAACGCTGATTAGAAAGTCACTAGAAAATTCAACTGAATGAAAAGTCTTTTAAATTGGAAAAAGTTTAAATGGTTCAGTTGCAGAGGTAACATTTACTCGAAGTGGAGAGAAAAATTTCTACAACAATAATGTGTAGTATCTACACAAATTGTTTTACTTAACAACAATTTCCAATGCTCTTAGCAGGTTACATGGTTCATTATGCTGACTAGATCATTAATTCTGTGTGGGCTGAGCTAATGTATGTAAATGGAATAATTCAGAAACAGAATAGGGACGCATAATGGGAAAACCTTCCCGTTGTACGAGGTGAGAATGAAAGATTGTTTTTGCATTGTTGTAGTGCTAGTTGTGGTGATTGTTGATACGATTGTTATTGCGATTGTTGGTGCGATTGTTGTTGTGATTTTAGTTGTGATTGTGGTTGCAATCTCTGTTGCGACTGTTGCTGCGATTGTTGTTGCAATTTTCTTTAACATTGTTGTTGCAATTTTCTTTGCCACTTTGCGATTATTGTTGTGATTGTTGAGACGATTATTGTTGTGATTGTTGATACGAATGTCGTTACTATTGTTTTGCTACAGCTTTGTGCATCCTATGCTGCCATCATTAGAGGATTGATGAGTTTTGCGATCATTTGAACGAATTACGGAATAAAAAATTACATTATTTCATTTACAGATCATCAGATAAAATCCATAAAAAACTGCATAAATTCGAAGAAAAATTTTCAAAAAGCCCAAGTAATACATCCCTAAAAACACATTTTCAACACTTTAACCTTAACTGGTTGAACTGAAGTTCGATATCCAACTCAAATTTATAGTCAATTGCAGCAAGCAATTTCTCAAAATAGCAAACATTAACCGGATCATGTCTTCCTTTAGCTTGAATCAAGCATTCATCAAAATTGGGTTGGTGACTGCAGTTCAGTCAGCAGTGTTATTAAAATCCCCTCCGTGGTCACCGGTGGCGCACGTTGAGATCAAAGTGTTAAAGAACGCTCAAGTTATCATACACTCCTAAAGTTTACATTCAATTCTGCAAACAGAAGTTAGAGTTTACAAAACACAAAAAGAAGCGAGTGTCGGGTCAGAGTGGCTCATTAGAGAGAGAGAGACGGTGACGACTCAGCGCTATTGACCTGCTGCTTCCACCTGATATTGGAACGAGAGCGGGACAGCAAACAGTCCTAATAGCGAGTCGATAAACAGTCTTAGTAACAGTGTTAATAACAGGACGGCAAACAGCCTCAATAGCAAGTCGATAAACAGTTTCATTAATAGTGTTAATAACAGGACGGTAAACAGTCCTAATAGCAAGACGTCAAACAGTGTCATTAACAGGACGACCAAAAGTGCCATCAACAGGACAACAAACAGTGCCATCAACAGGAAAGCAAACAGTACCATCAACAGGACAACAAACAGTGCCATCAACAGGACAGCAAACAGTACCATCAACAGGACGATAAACAGTGCCATCAACAGGACAGCAAACAGTACCATCAACAGGACGATAAACAGTGTCATTAACAGGACGACAAACAGCACCAGAGAAGCAGCAGCTCTGCAGGACGGTGAGGCCCGTCAGCAAACGTTCTGACGATGCAGTTCCGCCCGTGAAATGTCGGCGTGAGAGCACTATAGTTGTCGAACTCTTTTTTTTCCGAGGCTGACGATTAGCAACGATTATTACGATTGTTCTTGCGATTGTTGTGGTTATCGTTGCGATCGTTGTTGCGATTGGTGGTGCGGTTTTTCGTGCCATTGTGGTTGCGATTGTCAAAAATCAGCGGTCAAAATTTGCAGCGACTGGAGACAACGCTGAAAAGACAAGAAAATCTGATTTTGATTTTACCAAAGGGTGAAAGTACAGTTAGCCCTTTGGACCAAATTTCTTAGGGATAGAAACTGCTGACAACTGAAACACTTCAGTCAGTTTGCTGTCCTCATCTGAACTGGCGACAACTGCACTTAAAAGCCCAAACTGTCAGTTAACGAACACCGTCAAAACTGGCAACAACTGTACACCACAGTTCAAACTGTGACCCGCATCACCGTCAAAACTGGTAACGACTACCCACCATAATCCAAACCCTCAGGTAACAAACACCGCAAAAACAGGTGACGACTGTACACCACAGTCCAAACTGTGCCCCACACCACCGTCCAAACTGGCGACGACTGCCAAAACTGGCGACAACTGTACACCACAGTCCAAACTGTGCCCCACACCACCGTCCAAACTGGCGACGACTGCAAAAACTGGCGACGACTGCACACCACAGTCCAAACTGTGCCCCACACCACCGTCCAAACTGGCAACGACTGCCAAAACTGGACAACTGCACACCACAGTCCAAACTGTGCCCCACACCATCGTCCAAACTGGCGACGACTGCCAAAACTGGCGACGACTGCACACCACAGTCCAAACTGTGCCCCACACCACCGTCCAAACTGGCAACGACTGTCAAAACTGGATAACTGCACACCACAGTCCAAACTGTGCCCCACACCACCGTCCAAGCTGGCGACGACTGCACACCACAGTTCAAACCGTCAGTCAACGACCACCGTCCAACCGTGACCAACACACCGTCAGCAGCGAGACGAAGGCCGACCGTCGTGACGATGACTGATCGCGGCCGTCGGTTGGCTGAGGGCACGGCCGTCCTGGGAGCTCGTTACGCCTTTTTTTATTGAGTTTTTCATTCTGAAGGAGCCTTTCAAAAGGGGCAAAAGCGCCTTGGAATTGCACTCCAAACAAATGACTTCGGCTGCTGCGGAGCCTGCAAAACACTCGCAAGCAAGTGCCGAGCTGACGCGCGTGTGCTTGTGTCCGTCTGGGTGAACGTGGCGGGTGAGCGAGGTGGGTGACCGTGACGAGTGACCGTGATGAGTGACCGTGACGGGTGAACGTGACGAGTGGATGTGAAGGGTGACCGTGACGGGTGAACGTGATGGGTGAACGGTACAAGTGAACGTGAAGGGGAAACGTGGCGAGTGAATGTGAAAAGTGAACGTGATGAGTGAACGTGAAGAGTGAATGTAATGGGTAAACGTGATGGGTGATCGTGACGGGTGAATGTAATGGGTGAACGTGATGGGTGATCGTGACGGGTGAATGTAACGGGTGAACGTGATGGGTGAACGTGACGGGTGAATGTAATGGGTGAACGTGACGAGTAAACATAACGGGTGAACGCGACAGATGAATGTTTGTGAGTCGAATATGTAGGATGAATGTATTCGGTGAATGTGTTTTAAAAATGTGAAGGAAAAGCGTTTGACGCGAATGTGTCGAGAGAAAGAAAAAAGTGAACGTGAAGAGGGAAGTGAACTTCCTGATCCCCCAAACAGATATTGAATAGATGGGTTGTGAGTGGAGACGTTATAAAGGGAAGCTTGTTATACACTCTGGGGGAGAAAAGTGCAAAGAGACCAAAATGATGTTTAAGGAAGTTGAAATAAGGAAGTGAAATTAGTTGCATTACACCAGTGTATAGTTAATAAAATGCGACAACTAGAGAAAGGGAAGAGTGAAGAGACGAAAAAGAAGCGAAAAAATATTGAAAACTAGAGAAAATATTATTAACACAAAGGTAGTGGTACACATTTGTGTAGTGTACCATATGTACCAATGCGTAGCAAACGTATTGACTTCACATGACATCACTGAACACATCACTTAGGTTCCCACCAAATCCCCGTTCTCCTCCTGGACTCCCTCCCCAGGACTCCCTCCCCAGGACTTCCTCCCTAGGACTCCCTCCCCAGGACTCCCTCCACTGGACTCCCTCCCCTGGACTCCCTCTTCCTGGACTCCCTCCCCT
>JACJUY010006214.1:18380-36486 GCA_014220935.1 Platorchestia sp. MABIK | reverse complement strand
CTCCCTCCCCTCCCCTGGACTCCCTCCCCCTCTACTCCCCCCCAGGACTCCCCAAAATGCCCGGCAAATCCCACAATGCGTTGCCAGGTCACGCTCGCGCTCGTAAGTGGCCTCAGATCACCGATCTGATCTGCACAGCTCTGCGCTGCTGCCTTCATTACGCCCCCGCTGCATGTGGTGCCCCTCACGGTGGTGCCCCTCACGGTGGTGCCCCTCACTGTGGTGCCCCTCACGGTGGTGCCCCTCACTGTGGTGCCCCTCACGGTGGTGCCCCTCACGGTGGTGCCCCTCACTGTGGTGCCACTCACGGTGGTGCCCCTCATGATGGTGCCCCTCACGGTGATGCCCCTCATGGTGATGCCCTTCATGATGATGCCCCTCATGGTGATGCCCTTCATGATGATGCTCCTCTCTATTGGGACTTCCAATGACACATGCACTAGCGTAATTTGCTCCACAAACGTAACTCTATTATAAGATAACATAACTCCACTCTAATATAACGCAACTCCACTAGCATAATTTGCTCCATAAACATATGTAACTCTACTATAAGATAACGTAATTCCACTCTAGTATAACATAACTCCAAGATAATATAACGCAACTCCGCTAGCATAACTCACTCCACTAGCATGACTTGCTCCACAAACATAAATCTGCTATACCATAACGTAACTCTACTCTAGCATAAATCTATAGGGAACATCATCCTATCCAACAATATATCCCCAGTAGCGTAATTTCCCTAAAGTATAACTACACAAATAGCAGCAGTAAATCCACATTCAAATATATCCACATTCACATTTTCCAGCTGCATAATCACTTTCGGAATCTGAAGGTTAATTTTCCAGATATTTTCGACGTATTTTCGTACTCACATGTCGTAAAAAATTTCTACATTGAAAATAATAGGAATTCATTCACGTAGGTTGTTATGGTAAAATTGAAACAGAGAAAAAAGGTCAAAAGCTCCCCACGGATAATTTTCAGTTGCTCCAGGGAGAAATGAGTAACTTCAAATCAACTTGGCTCCATTGAACGCAGTCTAATCCCATTATCGGTCTTGCAAAACTTGGCTACAAATACCATGAAGCTTAGGATATTACGCCCCATTTACGGAAATTACAATCAATGCAATTATCAATTTGAGATTCCACAGCACAGAGCTCAAACTACGAGATACATTGTAGCAAATCTTTGGAGAGGTGCAGTTTTTGGATCCGCTTGAAGATGAGTTATTTTTTTAGTGAGGGAATTTTAAATTTCCTTGTTGAATTCACGATGCCGATTATCAGAATCGAATTTTAAATAAGATAACCAGCTTTTGTGTTGACGCTCCAGGAAAAGAAGAAACTGAAGCTCGAAAAAAATCGATCGTACCTCAGCACTCAAAACGGCTCGGCAAAATTCTTGACCTTTGAATAAAAACAGCGAGAACATTTGAGTCAAATTTAGGTATATGTCTCAAAAATGTCTCCAAGGTTAATACATAGAAATTGTTCATAGGTTATCTAGATTTGGTTATTATGGCAAAAAATCCATGCGATAACTGATGATAAGCAACTAGCTGATGCAAACAAAGCTCCCCTCGCGCCGGTTGAGGGGAGCCAGAGGGACCCACCAGCATGTACAATGGTCCGGCTAATCGTTAAGGGGTGAACTCAAAATCTGCATATAAATGCTCTCCGGGGACACGCTCTCCGCTCCCAGTACAGTCGAGCCGCAGCCAACCGATGTAGGGCTCAGATTCTGCAGATTTCTTCATCCGCTACCTTGTGTTGAACATTACTTTCTTCGCAACCTTGTCTCTTGTGTTGAACATTACCTTTGTCGATATCTTGTGTTGTGTTGAACATTGCCGTCTTCGATACCTTGTGTTGCGTTGAACATTACCTAATTCGATATCTTGTGCCATGTACATAGCGTACTTTATTGATGTGAATAGCACAATAGCGAAGACGTTATTACTAGGTGCATATTTTCTACGTTGAAAACCTTTGTAGCCCGATTGAAAAATCGAATTAGTATACATAAAAAACATTGATGTCAAAAAGTAACTGTTGAAGAAAGTGTTAGAGGAAAGCTTTTCTGTGTCGGAAGATCCAGAAAGGAGAAAAAATGAGAAAAGCGTTTATTCTGGGAAATCTATCATGAAGAGAGAATAGATCGATGATTTATATCGGAAGATCTATAAAAAGAAAGTGGGACGGTCATCTATATTAGAAGATAAAAAAAAAAGCGATAGTTGTCGCACACCTGCCCACGAACTGCGCTAGTTTGCCGGAGGCCTCAGGGCTTCCACTTGCTGGTTGTACATCGGCCGCTGCCTCGTATGAATGGAGCTAAATTTCTTTGCTGCTCTGCCCTAGTCTGGCCAAACTCGGTCAGTCCAAACTACAAACGTCGGCTGCTGGAAAGTTCAGTGGGGGCAAAATAGAGGAACTCGGGATAACTGAATTTTACTCCTGGGTCAAATATTTGGACTGACGCATTGCACTTCCAAATATGGGGTACATGCTTGTTGGGTTCTCTTAAACTTGTAAAGTTAGGAACCCCGTGAGTTTCAAACGTATAGTCAATAGAAGAAGTCTTCGAAATTCACACGAAGAACATCGATGTCATTAATAACTGTCTTTTCTGAAGTAAGGGAACACTTTTTAGCGCGATTAAAATTTACGAGGTTCAAACTCAAGTTCCGGTTCCATTCCTCAGTCGAACAGCTGGAAATGAAAGAGAGTTTAAAGTCACTTCTCTCATCTTGTTGAACTGCACACTCATAAATAACTCCAATATCGTGTAATAGTACTCCGCTCATGGACGTTCGTAATCTATAATGGTATGACACTGGAACACATGTTTGTTTACGCGCAGTTTACGACAAATTGTCATGAGCATTTCATGCAAATTTTAATGAAAAAATCAGAAGTTAGAAAATTTTCCTTTCAATGTGGTGAAATGATTGGGTGTTAGCAATCATCACACGTTGATGAGTGTATGAAGGATTGAAGGAACTTTTATTAATGTGAGATATTCGCCTCTGGGAGAGCAATTGTTCATTGATGTAATGGAAAAATTTCTGCAAGCAGCCTTAGATCTTGCATTCCTCTGTACATTTCACAACTTTCTCCATTATCCCGATTTTCACTTGGTGTTTAAGTTCTGGAGACTTTATAGGAAGTTTAATTTCGATAACTAGTAAATCCCCCTCTGTGCAAAAAGTTTCCTTACTCTTTTAACATATAATACCACACCATTACTTTAAAACAAGACAGAATCCATGTAGGGAAAACACATCTTTTCTTCCGAGAGCTAGCGTAGTAATAACAAGTAGTTTTCAAGCTTAGTTTCTGTGCTTCGAAACCATGAACTGAGAAATAAAGGCTTTGCCAAAGAAACAAATTCGACGACGGGTTGCGGGGAGTGTGGGAAGTAAGCAATTGCATTTAAATTTAATGCAGGCCATAGCTCGCCACGTCACCGCCCGCCGCAATACAAGCAATGGCGCTACAGCCGCACAAAATTGCGGTGTGGCTGTCGCGGTGGTGAGTCTTCTTCCGTGGTGGTGGTGAGGTGGTGGTGTGGTAGTGGTGGTGAGGTTGTGGTGAGGTGGTGGTGGTGGTGGTGAGATGGTGGTGAGGTGGGGGTAGTGGTGGTGTGGCGGTGTTGAGGTGGTGGTGGTAGTGGTGGGTAGTGTGGTGGGTGGTGTGGTGGGCGGTGTGGTGGGCGGTGTGGTGGGTAGTGTGGTGGGTAGTGTGGTGGGTGGTGTGGTGGGCGGTGTGGTGGTGACTCTTCTTCCTTGGTATTGGTAGTGAGGTGGTGGTGGTGTGGTGGTGTAGTGGAGAATTTTCTTCCGTGGTGAGGGTGGTGATGGGATGGTGGTTGGGTGGTGATGTAAATGGTAGAGTTATGTTGTTGGTGGTTGTTGTGGGTGAAGATATAGGGGGCAGAGTTATTGTGTCGGGGGTGGTGGTGTAAGTGGTAGAGTTATGGTGTTGGTGGTGTTGTGAAGTCATGATGTTATTCGCAGTGTTGGTGTTACTAGAGTTTGCGGATCTGATTCAGTTGTTGAGCATTAGTAATGAGGGAAATTTGATTTGTTTTGAACGATGCGGGGTTTTCAATATCTCTGAAATACTAACCGCACTTTGTAGATTGGAATGCTGTGTTACCTGGAGTAATTATTTTAATTCAATCGTAATCAGAACAGTCTCGCTTAAAATTATATACAGGGCTTAAATTGGATTTTATTTTGTTACAGTCGCAAACACAAAATTTTTCAACACGACGGAAAAAATGAAAACGCAGAAAACTATAATAAAAAAGTTATTTTAATCGCATTTCTATAAAAATGGGGTGAGCTTCATTCGGAAATTTTCCAAAAATGTTTGCTTAGCATTATCGAAATAAAACTAGTCAAAATACTTCGACCACATTTGCAAAACTGGACACCCAATTATTGTTGAAGTTTCGAAAAAGATATAATCAATTAGGACTTTACTGGTGTTATAAAAAAGATGTAATCAATGAGGACTTTACTGGTGTTCTAAAATAGATATAATCAATAAGGAATTTGCTGGTGTTATAAAAAATATACAATCAATAAGGACGTTACTGGTGGTATAAAAAAGATATAATCAATTAGGATTTTGAAAAATCACTAAACAAACTCTCTGTCTCAGAAATTATATTACCTACCACACAAGCTGCCAAGGTATGTGACTTCAAAACTATCTATAAATATAAGATTTGTAGGATATTCAAATAAATATACGAAAGGTTTTCCCTTAAAATATGAACTAAGCCCCTTAGAAGAGTGTGAAAATTTTGTGTAGCAAATTTTCTTTATGAGCTCTTTTATATCTAAGGAAATTCATATTAAGAATCGTTGAACGTAATTCGCCTCTGCATTTATTCCCAGTTCCTTGTATTTACCTCTAGAAATGCAAGCACGCGGCGCGTAATGAAGAATGCTTTTCCCATATCTGGAATCAGCTTTTACATTTTTTTCTAATTTTACTAACGCTTGTTTTTCATCCCAACTTATCGAAAACTGTTCTAATCTTGCTGCGCGGTATTTGTATAGAATACGTCGTCGATACACCAGTCAGTGCTGCAGTCGATACAGCAGTCGATGTTGCAGTCGATACACCAGTCGATGTTGCAGTCGATTCACCAGTCGATGTTGCAGTCGATACACCAGTCGATGTTGCAGTCGATACACCAGTCGATGTTGCAATCGATACACCAGTCGATACACCCACCCAATCAAAACACCCACACAGTCGAAACACACCCCCAGTCGATACACCAGTCGATACACCAGCCCAGATAATACACCGGCCCAGTCGATACACTAGTCGATACACCGGCCTGGCCCAGTCGATACGCCAGTCGATACACCGCCAGTCGATACAGCGATACGCGCAGACGCCGGAGATTTATAGGCGGCCGGCCTGCGCCGAATTGTTTTCCGGTTTGGTTTGCCTTAATAAATTCGGCGGTTCAGGAGGCACTCAAAGTATTTTACGCCCGCGAAATACTTCCTCGAATGACTATTCTATTTTGCTCGACAAATTCTCAACTACGCATAGTTGCGCCGAGCCCTGGAGGTTGGGTGGGAACTCTTTTTTGCGCGAAGATATATTGTTTTGGTGCTCTTTATGTGCTTGCGGTCGGGTGGGTGTCATCTGTACGCTGTGTGCTGCACTTTTGCATCGTATTGGAATATTAGTCGGGCGTTTTAATTGGAAAAACAGCCAATACAAATTGGAAGTACAGCCAACACAAATTGAAAGTACAGCCAACACAAATTGAAAGTACAGCCATTACAAATTGGAAGTGCAGCCAACACAAATTGGAAGTGCAGCCAACACAAATTGGAAGTACTGCCAACACAAATTGGAAGTACAGCCAACACAAATTGGAAGTGCAGCCAACACAAATTGGAAGTGCAGCCAACACAAATTGGAAGTACAGCCAACAAAATTTCCCATCAATTTTTTCAGCAAAAATCGTTTCAAGGAAAGACGCCAAGTGAACAAAATTTCTCATCGTTCACGTTCATTTTCGTTTCACTTCTTCTGCCCACAAGCTTGCCAGCAATCTATAAGTGAAGTGCTTAGCCATGATTTTAAATTCTAAACCTTAAAAATAAACAGACATGTAGCTTATTTGTACTTCAAGTTCAAATGCGACGCATCAAATTGTATTCGAGCACAAGTTCTTCAAGTTTTATGTCTTGACGGTTGAAGGAATGTACTAACATATCTTTGCGTACTAACTTTGCGTACTATAAAACAAACAGCTGCGGACTAACATATCTTTGATCCCATTCGACCGCTAATTTATGCAACGACATTTCCTCGTAAAATAGTTTTCTTCGTAACATTTTTTCATTTTACTTCTTTTTCACTCCTTTGCCAATGGCTTTATACCAGACTCGGGTGGAATGCTGCCTTGTAACCTATTCTTCCTTCCATAAAATGTACACTTTTACGCCATCACTTCCGCCCTGTATATAGAAATGATGAACTGTGGAACATCGAATACACTCATGAAACGCCTCAGCAATGTCTTCGGTTAGGAAAAGTGGAATATAATAAAAATATTTAAATGATAGTTATGGCAAAGACAATTGCTTTAAAAGATATTTCTATTAAATGAACGTTTCGACCTCTGAGGGTTTCAACCTTCAATATGATACATAATAATGAATATGGTAATAATGTTAATAATAATAATGTACGCCATCACTCTTCCTAGTGATATGAGTTTCACTCTGTGGCATTATTACTCTTAAATCTCGCTGAAAGATGAATTATTGGAGCGATGTGAAATTACACCGCCACGTGTGTCGTAAGCTGCTAAGAGCCTTCGAGAGTGAAGTCATTCATCAATTGATGTCACATCGAATTGATTAATTCTAACTCATTTCCCAACCTTCTGGCTTCAAACGCCCTTGCACGCGCAACCTTCTCGCGATTGCAACTTTTGAAACTTTAGGATTTAGTTTCTGTACACTGGAATATTCAAATAATAATCAAAAGCCTCAGAGACGAGCTCAGTTTAAAACGTTTCCTGTCGAGGAAACGCACCTAGCACACCGAGCAATTTTCCCTAACACGGCCACGTTGGTATCCCAAACACAGCATCCCAGATACAGCATCCTAGATGCAGCATCCTAGATACAGCATCCCAGATACAGCATCCCAGATGCAGCATCCCAGATACAGCATCCCAGATGCAGCATCCTAGATACAGCATCCCAGATACAGCATACTAGATACAGCATCCCAGATGCAGCATCCGAGATGCAGCATCCTAGATACAGCATCCCAAATATAGCATCCCAGAAACAGCATCCCAGATACAGCATCCCAGATGCAGCATCCGAGATACAGCATCCCAGATACAGCATCCCAGATGCAGCATCCCAGATGCAGCATCCCAGATACAGCATCCTAGATACAGCATCCCAGATGCAGCATCCCAGATACAGCATCCTAGATACAGCATCCCAGATGCAGCATCCCACATACAGCATCCTAGATACAGCATCCCAGATGCAGCATCCCAGATACAGCATCCTAGATACAGCATCCCAGATGCAGCATCCCAGATACAGCATCCCAGATGCAGCATCCCAGATACAGCATCCTAGATACAGCATCCTAGAGGCAGCATCTCAGATGCAGCATCCCAGATACAACATCCCAGATACAGCATCCCAGATACTGCATCCTAGATACAGCATCCCAGATGCAGCATCCTATATGCATCATCCCAGATGCAGCATCTTAGATACAGCATCCCAGATGCAGCATCCCAGATGCAGCATCCCAGATACAGCATCATAGATACAGCATCCTAGACACAGCATCCCAGATGCAGCATCCCAGATACAGCATCCTAGATACAGCATCCCAGATGCAGCATCCCAGATACAGCATCCTAGATCCAGAATCACCCACATCATCCCAGATACAGCATCCCAGATACTGCATCCCAAATACAGCATCCCAGATACACCATCATCCCAGATACTGCATCCCAGAGACAGCATCCCCGATACAGCATCCCAGAAACAGCATCCCAGATACAGCATCATCCCAGATATAGCATCCCAAATACAGCATCATCCAGATACAGCTTCCAGATACAGCATCCCAGATACTGCATCCCAGATACAGCATCCCAGATGCAGCATCCCAGATACAGCATCCCAGATGCAGCATCCCAGATACAGCATCCCAGCGCGTCCGTGCGCCGTGCGGTTTCCAGAGACACGCGCGACGTCGGAAATGAGATGGTCAATTTTTCGTGCTCGGAGAAGCAGCTTTGACAATTAATGAAAAGCTCGGCCGCGATCCCTTTGTTTGCCGTCCAATTATTATTATTGTTATTTCCGTGTGAGGCTGGAACGTACGAGACGACCTCGCAAACAGAGGGGGCAGAACGAGCGTCCCCTGAACGACGTAAGGTGAAGCTTTCGAGCAAATAAAGAGCCCTGAAAGCGCGTAATTGCTGATCATATTTCTAATTTGGACGAGCGAGAAGGCATGGATGGTCAGCTACTGAAGGGAGCCTCGTCCCTGAGTGGAATGTCCACACTGGAAAATGGTGAGTCTGTCACAAAGATAATGATTAAAGTGAGACTTGATCCTCAAAACGGAAATTTCGATTAGTAAAAAATTTGCATGTCTGACATGGAAATAATAATTTTGCTGCCCCTTAAATAACGAAAATTTTGCTTTATAAAATATTTCGAAAACTTTCTAAAACATGCAATATTTGAAGCTTAAAGTAAGAATATTGATTATTTTTAAACTGAGGGATGTTTTTAACAGTAGTTTGGTCATGAGATGTCCCACTTAAAGTTGGCCACAAACTTTTTGACTTACAAATAAATGGCTAGCGGCAAACATGCTTTTCGATGTATGTATAAATTTACTCCCAAAAGCGGAACATATACATTGTTTTCTTCTCAAATTGAATTTGTATCTTGAAATCAGTAAATTCAGATTCAACAGTGACTTCTTGAACCGAGGTTCTTCGCACGGGGACAACTTTGTTCGCAACTGGCGACACTAGTTTGAGTAGAAACTTCAGGTAGATATTTCAGGGAGACATTTGGTGGAGACATTTCAGGTAGACATTTCAGTTAAACATCACACAAAGACATTTCAGGTAAACAATTCAGGTAGGCATTTCAGAAAGACATGCTTGCATGGACTGCCATGTCGACATTCCAAACCATGGTTGTGATGACTTAAGCTGACAAGAGAATCAACAGAAAGCTTAAAGCTGAACTTTACCATTGGATGGTGAGAACCAGATTGTTTCGACTCCGGACTAGGGGATGTTCAGTTATTTTTCAATGAAGATATTTCAAACAGAATATTCTAGTGATGCGACAGTGCTATAAGACCCACTGTGAGCATCCAACATTATGTGATGTTGGTTAGACCATCTAGCCATTTGATACTATTCGTATTAGCTGAGCGATATAATCCTTTGAAACAACAGTCTGAACTATCTCATCATTTCATTATTTCGCACTACTGTCTGGATTATCTAATTCTTTTATTCTTCTGATTACATCATATTGTGTAAAATAACTACCATGATCACTCAATTTTAAAAAGTTTTTTAAAACAGCAGAAAAGTTTTTTCGTAAAGGGTGTAAATGACACACACACACACACGGTATTAATACCTTTATATGACTGCAATGTTAATTAGGCTCAAAATCCTCAAATTTGTGGCGGTCAGTAGATGCTCAATTTGTCAAAATTAATTTTTTACCTCGCATTAAAAATGTATTAAAGTATTCCAGAAAACCAATTAACGTTGACCAATCCTCACAAAGCAAGTAAAACATTTCGGCATCTAAACTGACCTTATGAATGTACAAGGTTTGAAAGGGCATTGAAGCTTCATGGAACTACTGCCGTAAAGACGGCACCATCGGATTTTATTGTATCTGCAACAACTGAGGTTGTTCCATTTTCAACAGGACAATAATCCTACCTTCCCGCAGCCTCATGTGAGAGTCATTGTAGGGTCGATCATAGCTCGACATAATAGGTTCATTTTGTGTACTTACATCGCCTTACCATCCTTCGACTTATGATATTCGGGTAAGTATGACGTTGCTCCATACCTAGCGCTCAAAAGCTGATAAAATACAAAGGGAACATACCAGCAGTCATTTATGCAATTTTTTTCATTTCTTTCATATACTACAATACTTTTATCTGTGAGTAAAAATTATGAAAATTTAAAATTCTTTAACATTAGCATACTGACTGCAAGGTGAGCGTTTAATCGTAGTAATCACCTTCACAATATTTTTACACGTATTTCAGCTTCACTTCAACATTTGTATAACTACGTCCCCCCCCCCCCNCCCCCCCCCCCTTGCCCCCTCGTTCCCCCTGACAGGGGGAAGGGAGCACCCCCAGCAGTCCCCACAGCACCTCCCATTAACAATTTCCGGCGTAACTTTTGGCTCGCTCGACTGCTTCTCTGCTCTCCCCTCCGACAACTCATCTTTCAGCTGAGCCTCAATCTGTCGTCTCCGGTTTTTCATAATTAATTCTAACTCATTTTCGAATTTTGACTTGTGTAATAAGTTTAGGAAATGTATCATTTTTGTTTGAATAGTTTCGTAGGATTTTGAAGATCACTAGCTGTTATTTGTACCTAGAAGTATGAGTGGTTTTCGTTAGCTGATTTTTACTTTCGTTTACACTTCAATGTCTATTCGACTTGTTTTTTTGTTGCTTTTTTAACAGTGAGGAAATTTTCAAAATTATCGAATTTCCACTGAAAACTACCGACCTTCTTTACTTCAAAACCACCTTCATTGCAAGATTTTGTCACCGAAATTAAAATTGATTTCTTTACACTTTTTCTCGAGAACGATTTTCGAACGATTTGGTTTTACACTTACTCTTAAATTCATATCCAAAGATAGAATAATTCCAATCCCCTTCATTCCGGAACACGTATAACTTTGTTTCTGCAGTCACTGACACCCAGTACAAAGTTTTCTGAGTCTAAATTTGTGAAGTGTCCCTCAAAATCACACGTGGCGATGCTAGCTCAAGATTAAATTCATTTTCTCGTGTTTTCTGGTCTCTTCACACTACAGGTGCAGAACATTACGTTACCTGAATTTCCTCTCCCATTAGGAAAACTGATTCCACACTGTCCGGTTAGAGCTGAGGATATCCATGAGTTAATTTCGAAACTGAAGGTAGATTCCTCAAACTTGTCTGTTAGAGCACAGATCAATTTGGCACGCTAGGGTCTTCATTCCAGAGGCTCTAAATATACGAGACGTTTTGATGGATCAATGTGTTGCTCACGAATTTTGCCGATGTTCAGCAGTTTGGCTGCCACATGTTGGTACAGGCTGTTGATTTTTCTTATACTATTAAGGGTCTATACGACGTTATCTTAAATGACTTTCAAAAAAATTGCCTTGCCACGAGAGTAGCTTTCTATCGCAGTCTTCCATTGGAAAATATTAATACAATAATAATTGTATCTGCTTTATATGCATAGACATTTTTATTTAGTCGTGAGTTAGGATGCAACTTTAAAGAACAAAATTTATTACGTCTAAAAACATTTCTGTCAAATTTTGAGTTAAGTTTGGGCTTTAGGGTAATATTTTTTGAGGAAAACAGTCAAACCAATGCACTTCATTTCGAGATAACATCGTGACTTCATTCCAAATTATTCAATTCACATGTTTTCTTTGCAATTTTAACTCCCTATTTTGTTTGTTTTAAGAATTTCTCAAGCGTTATTTGCTATTGATCTGACATGTCTCGGATTTTAAGGCTTTATTTAAAAAAAATTGCAGTTGTCACCTCGTTTATTTTTCGGTATTAAAAAATCGAAGACCGAATCGAGCTCCTTGTGACCACGGTTTAGATAAACCAACTGAAAGACAAAGAAACAAGTTTAGCTTATTATATTTTTCAATACGTTACTTTTTCGGGCTTTTTTTAGAAAACTTATTTGTGAACTTGAGTGAAAATCACAAATCGCCTCCAGAAGCTTTCCGAGATTTTTCCCTTGCACACAACGCCTGGGACAACTTTTTTTCCACTTTTTTGGCTTAATTTTAAGTCTGTTGAATTCCACGTTACACTCACATTCATATCAATAAAAATAAATTCCGGAGTCTGAAAAAACGTGGCTGTCAGAGTTGGAATTAGAGCGAGGCCAAAGAAGCGCCGCATTACGTAGCCCCAGCCGTTAATATACCTCAACTAATGAGCCTTACTTGCTCCGAGTTTGGATTAGCCAGAGCTGTCAGGCCTGTCCGATAAATATCTCTATCCTTTAATAAAATTTTGCACCCGCCCCGAAACAACGTTCATAAATACCTTCATCTTTAACTAAACAGTACCGTTAGCTTAGAAATAGATGATGGATGAACTCATTTCGGAGAAAATTTTAGACCTTTTTGTATGACTAAAATTTTACGATGAAGAAAGGCAGCCTTTTGTAAATGTTAAAAAATACATTCTGTGCTTTCCTTCATTTATCGATCCTAATAGAGACCAATCTAAGAATTTGAACGCGATTGCTGATATTTTCTATGGAAGGCAAATATAATTTTGTTGTGCTCTAACACCTCCTTTCCGAGATCCATAGCCAAACACCTGAAATTGGTTGAAATTGTTTATCTAAAGAAACTAAGCAACATCAACTGATGAGCATTAATGAGATAAAAAGTCTGACCAACAGTAATTGACGAACTGTACCTGATTAGAAAAGTTAATTAGTTGACGTGAGTGACATCTATCGTCTTATCAATCGTCTAACGTCGATCTATTTGCTACCACCCAAAATGCAACGACATCCACAACCTGTTAACAGTCAACTGATGGAGCAATATAAACGTAAACTGTATCAAACTCTCTGAATTAATTCGTTACGTGTAAGGTTTAGGCTTACGATTCCAACTCGATATTTGCCAAATAAACTCGTACGTGATTACGTTGTAAAAATTAAAGTTTTATATCCTTCATTTGGACTAAGCACAGGTCCCTAAAATGCAAAAAAAACTGTCGTATAATAAAAGAGTGGTTATCGTTCCTTCCATCTTGTATGAACTGGATACATCAACACTACATAATGACTGCAAATCTCCGTTTATTAACAGGGATTAATTAACATTGGCTGAAATCAATTCCGACGTTTATCAGACACAAAATTAGAGTTGCCAAAAGAAGATATGATGAACAATTACACCGCTCATTCATTTGGAAGCAGCATTGAGAAATAAACCACAACATTTATATTTATATTACATCAATTAGAACGAAGTAGGAAATAAACAAAAACATGTATGTGAAGAGACGTCAATAATTGTAATGAAGGGAGTGAATTAGTGATGAAATGAAATACACCTTTTTGCATAACGAATATTCATAACAATTCTCCACAATTTTCATGTATTAAATGGTGTGCGTGTGTGGTGCACATATACGCTCTTAGCAGGCAGGTGGGAAAGAGCAGAGATGCATCTCGATTGGTTACTAATTTCTGTGCGTAGTCATACAACATTATTTAAATAATGCATAATTATAAAACTGCCAGGTATAATTGCTTTAAAATTCAATTATAGATTAATTTTAATCGAAGTGCATAATCTTCTTCTTTTACGAGCTTTTTGACAAATGATTCATTTCAACCTCCAAACATTTATTTCTTCTTTTCAGATTTTTAAAATACCTTTCGGCTAGATTGGGGATAGACCTATTTTTGAGGGAATGACTGATTTTGAAGACTAACTTTTTTTTTTGAGGCTTTCTTGTGTCCACATAGAACGCTTCGCCTTAGTTTCCACATCAGAAAGTAAATAACTGACAGAAAGTAAATTTGTGATTTTCAAGCGACAATCGACACTCTCTCCCCAAGGCAGAAGGGTGCGTCAGTACACGTTTGTTACCGTGAGGAACACGCAGCAGTTTGGTGTAGTGCACTATTGACCTGGCATAAGAAGGAGCGCGTTGCTGCGTCCGAATGACACAACATCGAAAAGAGGGTGCGTCAGAACGTGTTAGCTTGTGCGGGTGATGCACGAAATTATTGCTTCAGTGGTACAGTCTCGGGTCATTGCAAACAGAGACTTAGTTTATGTGAGTGTTGGGCCAGAAAATATTGCTTCACTAGTACAGTCTGAGTAACTGAAACCAGAGACTGGACTTATGTGAATGTTAGGCCAGAAAATTATTACTCCACTAGTACAGTCTGAGTAACTGAAACCAGAGACTGGACTTATGTGAATGTTAGGCCAGAAAATTATTACTTCACTAGTACAGTCTGAGTAACTGAAAACAGTAACTTGACTTATGTGAAGGAGATGCCTGAAATTTGTTGCTTCGCTAGTACAGTCTGAGTACATGCTAGCTGACTGGACTGATGTGAATGTTTTGCCTGATACTTATTGACCTCTGTTCAATGCAAACAGAGCCGGGCAGATATGAATGTTGTGCCTGATACTTATTTACCTCTGGTCACTGCAAACAGAGCCGGGCAGATATGAATGTTGTGCCTGATACTTATTTACCTCTGGTCACTGCAAACAGAGACGGGCAGATATGAATGTTGTGCCTGATACTTATTTACCTCTGGTCACTGCAAACAGAGACGGGCAGATATGAATGTTTTGAATGTAATACCTCTAATGTATTCTGCTAGCTGCTGATATGTATGTTTAGAAATTTTTTATCTGAACTAGGAAGATATGTTTGGAAAAAAAAATGTCTAAAAATTAACTTCAGCTTCCCATGCGTCATTCGAGATGACGTTGATGTGTCGCTGGATTTAGATTCTCCTGAAAATTGACTCATGAGGTGATGTATTGCGAATATTTTAGATTCGAAGTCTTTTATATGAGTTTTATTTCATCTCTAGCGGGACTTTTGAGCTATAGTAATGTATCAACGATTTACACAGAAAATATCTTGAAGAATATCACTGCTGTTAAAATTTGAACTCGAACAACAAGATTCTGCATGAAAATTTCTCTGTCGAAGATTTCTTCTGAGAATATTCTCTTCGAAGACCCACAATCTGCTACACTAACGCTTTGCTCAAATGCATCACAAAACAACGTTCGCGATACAATTAGGACCTACTAGCAAAAAATTTTTTGACCATCTTTACGAGAAACACAAGGAGATTACGCTGCAAGTTAATACAGAGAAGCATTTTCACACTTTTGATGAGACGGGAGGTGCATGAGCAGGCGGCAGAAGTAGCGCGGTGACATGTCTATCAGGAACGGTCCCCTCGAGGGTCCGATGGGAAATACTTCAGCTGTCGCGTAGAATTTGTCAATAAAGCGTCAATATAAAGTCCGGAGTTATTGCTCCGCGCCTTGCGGCTGATCCGCTCGGATCCGGCAATCGAGGCTGTCCGCAATGCTGTGATGAGGTGCTGAAGAGAATGCGCAGTGGCTATTCGTTCTTATTACTCGCAGTTGTAGAGACGGACACAGGTAGAGAGGAAGCATGGCAATCGATATCCAGCTTTGTCATCGTCCACGTTCTGGATTCCAGGAAAGCCAGGACGCAAAAAGTTAACCGTAGCGTTCCAACAGCTGTCATTTTATCAAGAGGGTTTCAATTTGTGTGAGTGCTGTTAACTTTGGCCTTCCAAGCGTAGCCTTAACCATTGCTACGCTTAAACTATGGTTTGCATTACCAAGTAGTGCACTAGCGAATTGCTCGAAGGTAGCTACAATTTTCTTTAATAATTATCTCTTGGAGAAAACCAGTGTTTAGACATTAATTTAGCGCAAAGACTGGTGTTACGTAACAAATAGACAATAGTTAATCTTTAGGTGCCGTTTTGCTCATTTGGGCATATATAGTATGACTTAAACTCTAATATTGCATTTAACAATAGGGAGCGAAATATCTTGAGATTATGTCTTTTTTTCTTGTTCAAACTGACAGAAACAAAAAAAAGAATCAATTCTCAATGGAATAGGACATGTCGCGAGTGCTCTGTAATGTATTGATGCTAGAACTGCTCCTTGCCCTCCCGTGTTATTGTAGCATGGCTGCAGAAGTATAACATGCAACGTATGTCATAAAGAAGATTGATACTAAATCAGGAAGTATGTTTTGCCTGAAGTTCGTGGGTTACCCAGATTGTTCTTTGTTGAGGCGCCAAATGTGCTGGAGCTGCGTCTACTGAAGACATTTTTTACGTATGATGCCGTGCAATTTTTATTCATTCACGAAAATTCCACCCGTTGAAATCTATTTCAGTAACTGTTAAATTTGAATAAATATCGCCTGTTTTGTACACAGTGTATATTTGGTTTAATTTTGGCTACGGTAAGGCGTTATTGGAGAATGTAATTTCGTGTAAAGAATAAGATGGTTTATGTTCGAAATACAAAATCCCTGGTGTGATTGTCTCAGGAGCTAAATTAGAACTTTTGGCTTCCTGTTTTTTTAACATTTTATGTTAATTTATTCTCTCTTTTGGTTTAATCATCCACTTCAATGATGTTTATACGATTGTCATACTTCCAATATAGAAAGGAAGCATTTAACGTCGATTTAAAAAGTACTAAAGTGATTCAACATCATAATTTGATTTCTTAAATTGATCAAATAATTGCCTAGAGACCATGATAAACTATAGTGAATTACAAACCTATGATTAACTGTAACATACCGTGCTTATGAGTTTCTTGCATTTACCCAGAATGAAGATCACAATTCCAGTGTATTTTAACAACGCATTTTTCAATTCAATAAGTTTAAAATTGATGCACATTTCAGCAGCGGTCATTTATTTTATAGTAGATTAGACTTTGGAGAGCTTGTAGATCGAGGTAACGTTGTGGACGGAAGAATAAATTCTTAAATCATAAAATCAGTTGCACTTATGGCTTTTATTTTAAACTATTATACTGTTTTTCAAATATTTAATTGATGTTTTAAAATTTAATGATACCATTGAAAACCTCAGTTGTCAGGGTATTTCTTTTGCAACCTATTTGGAGTATAGCTGTGTTTGCCAGCAACATGAAGGAAGAATTTCACACTAGCGAGAGAGAAATAACTGGATTCTACGAAAAACTCCCCATACTTGAATTACGGATTGAACATTTTCATTTTTCTATACGTGGTTCAATTTTGCAATATATTTTAAACTATATGTATATTTTAATTATTTCAGTTGTCAAAATAGTCGAAAGTTGATATTCCTTTCTATGTTTTCAAAAAAAACGTTTCACCGACGACATTGTGTGTCTATGAAAAATACGAAAACTGAACACGAATGGCAAGGTAAGAATTTTGAGAGAGAGCATTTTGAACATCAATGCAAAATTGAATCCCTCTTACTTTTAATAAAACATCTGTGATAACGACACGTTTGTGATAAGCTGAATGGAAGCTGTTTGGCAGAAGTGCTGTGACATTTTACGTAACATGCAATAAAGTGCAGTAAATGAACAAACTATGAATGAATAAAATAACTTGGAAAATAAAATTATCAATAAATAATAAAAAGTTATAAATGAATAACTAAATAAATTACAATTATAAATAATAAACACATTTAGAACAATGCCCGACCATGCACCATGTGCGTCACGACAGAGCAAAAAAATTCCAATGGCCCTAGCCTTTTTATTATTAAACTGGCATTTCATTGATTATGAATCTCATTTCAATCGAATAACTCAATTCAAAGCTTAAATATTCTCGGGAAATGGTAAATTCTATTCCGTAAGTAATGTTTTCCGTACTTTGAATGAGCGTCATACTCGAAAAGTGCAGCAATAGTATAAGCTCCTAGTTCTTATATTTATATTTTCCTACCTATTTCCTTTAAATTCTCCTAATTTTTACATTTATATTTTCCTAGCTGTTATATTTATATTCTTCAAGTTGTTATAGATTTTTATATTTTCTTAGCTGTTATTTTTACATTCTCCTAGTTTTTTTTATATTTTGCCAGTCATAATATTGATATTCTCCAAGAACGAAAGGGCAAAAACCAGGCGACATATCATTTTTAAAAAACTGTATGTCAAAATTAGTAC
>JACJUY010006214.1:0-16160 GCA_014220935.1 Platorchestia sp. MABIK | reverse complement strand
ATGATATGTCGCCTGGTTTTTGCCCTTTCGTTCTTGTTAAAGTTGCGTTGCACGCAGAACTTACCGATAATTGATATTCTCCAAGTTGTAATATTGATATTTTATGATTCTGCTCAGTGCCATCCATTTGCTTAAACTATTTCTGATATTAGTCTGGAGGCGTTTTTATCCCACAGATTTGTTTCGAATATTATTAACTTAGAGCTCATAGAGCCTCGGTAAACGTCAGAACTTCAAAGTTGTTTTCCAAAGTTTCATGATGCTTGCGAAATAAAATATTTCGAATGTTGCACAAATTTCATGTGCTACTTATTCTCGCAAACTCAAGCTAGGTTTGTACAATTCGAGGAAAAGAACGAAACGAAACATTCTTTTAATTTAAAACTGTGAAATGTGTTGCAAAATTGTTGTTGTGGGTTGTTTTTATCATTTATAATTTAAACAGAAATAGAAGAAACAGAAAATGTTCTGATCGTACTGTATCTTTTTAAATCTGTGTAAAAATTTGAGCAAGCATTGCAATATTGAGGGAAGCAATAAGCAGTAAATTCACGAATAATTTCCGAATTTCCTTCAAATCCGTGAATAATCCCATAGAAACTCGCGAAATTTACGAGCGTATAAAATTCCGTGTCATGTCTCGCTTAGCTCTCTCCCACATCCCTGCCAGACTGGAAGCAGGATCTAATCTTGGTGAGGCGTCTCCGAAAACAAATTAATTATCAGAAGATATGCAATTTGTGAAGGAAGTTAAGCGAATAAACGGTAACAGCGTCGCTTCATGGAGCGTGAGCTGGAGGCGAAGGAATAGTACGGGCAAAACGAGCTGTACTTTGTTCCCGTAGGAATAGCATTGCGGCGGTGGAAGACGGAAATGATTTCTAGGAATAATGCTAGAAGATGCGAGGCTCCGTCTGAGGGGAGATGCGTTACGAGGGGAGTTTCAAGAGGCGTGAAAATCGTACGTCGATCTGAACGGGACCGTCTCAAAATTACGAAGAGAATCACATTGCTGGTTCATTTAAGCTGGATGCATCTGTTTTTGAGTAAGGCTCAGTAAGATATGATGCAAAATAACTGTGTCTACTTATTTAAATAAACTATCGCAAAGAGCAAATACATGTTCACGATAGACCACTGTAAATTTTTTTTAAAAATTATCAACATGCACATTTTTTTAGATTTGACAGGAGCAGAATTGTAAATTCAAAGCATATTTCATACAGATTTTTCATACAGATTTAAACACTTTAAAATATTTATCATTTGACCAGTTAAAATTTCAATTCAATCTTGAAAAATTGCGTTAGATGAGGAAATTCAAGAATGGCTTAAAAGTTGTAAAAAGTTCATTGAATTAGACTTGATACAGTATTTTATATTTCTCCATTGCAAGCCCCATCACCAAAAAAAACCTTCGTAGTTCTTAGTCTGTGATGGGTTCAGAGGAGATAGTTAACTGTTGAGCAGCTAGTTAAATGTGAAGTGTAATATCCGTAGACTAAATTACACACAGAGGTGCCATCTGAGAGACATTTAAATATTGAGAGCAATTTCCTTAGACTTCATGTGAATGTTTTTCTGCTGCTCATCAATTATTTAGTTATTAACATTTTTTAATTTAAACAGAGAAAGAAGAAATAAAAACTGCGCTGATCGTATGGAATCTTTTTAAATCTGTGAAAAGTTTGAGCATGCTTCGCTGTATTCAGCGAAGCAATATTTATGCAGAAAATTTATGAATATTATCTAATTTCCTTCAAATCCGCGATCTTTTTCATCTGCCCAAAATATATTCTCTTCGTAAGAGGATTTCAGGTTTGGTGGAAATATCTAGAATAAACTGAACTTTGTTACTTCCTGTGTCCTCCAATCTAACTAATCTAACTCTGTTAATAATCTAACTCTATTGTTTTTAGCTGCCTAATTACCGAAAGAAGCACTTAAATTCCGATCTCTGAACAAGTTTTTCCTTAATGAAGTGGAAATACATTTGCAATTATTGGCTTCATCTAACATCTAAAGCAGTCTAAAATGAATCGCACTCAATAAAACTAAAGAACGTATCAGCAAAATTCCCTAAGCCTTCATGAATGAGCTTTTTCATTCTCTTTATTTTAGTATATATAACAAACCATTTTTGCCCAAAAACACGGACACCTATGTACACAGAAGTAACGATCGTTTCCTTGTTTCGAAGAGACAAGGAAGCAACATAAATTCCTTGTTTCGAAGAGTCAAGGAAGCAATTCTAGGAAATCCCGTCTCTCTGAACAAAGCATCATGAAAGCAGAGAAAATATTCTACAGGTCTAAGGAAATCGTCATGTGGCTCAAGATTCTGAATTTGCGTCATTGCTTCCTTGAGGCTTTTGACCTAGATCAGTGTTATTCCCTAATTTTTGCAGGAGAGTCACTTCGGTTAAACGCGTTGATTGAGAAAGCCGCAGCTACAGCAAGTTAGCGTATATTATATAAATTATATAAGAATTGATTAATATATAGATTTTTCGAGAGCCGCTCAATAAATACCACTTACCTAGACCATCACTTCTTCACAATATACAATCCTGACACCTGGTTTGAACTCTATTTCGATTCCAACTCCTTTAGACGTCATCTAACTCAAATAAACAACAAAGCACAACAAGCGCAAACCATTTCCTATAATATAAAGATTCATCCGAGACTAAGCCACCTAACTTCACCCAACCCAACACACTCATAAGAGTCACTTCGAATCAACGAAGCATCGAGAATTGGTCCAAGAAACTGCACTCTCACTTAAAAATTGTTCTTGTTTTTCTTTAGGAATTCTTTCTATCTCTCAGATCGCCATTGACGAAACTTGAACTGGAGTGATAGGAAAGAGAGCTTTGACGTTCACTCAGCTAATTGAAATGGAATGCGAAAAATTCTTTTTCAGGGCCCCGCTGAGCTGCTTTGAAGTTAATTGGTGTACTGGGGAAAATAAAAGAGTCGTGTACAGTTTGCCGCTCCGAAACAAAATGCTCTGAATAAATTTGAATGAGAAGTTATTGGCCTCAGAAAGCGCGAGGAGAACAAACTACGGAACGCTCGAAGGTTTTTTTTTTCCGCGCTCACTCTAATGCATTATCCATTATCAGCACAGCATTGAATTATCTGTTTTACATCATTTTCTGAAAAAACGATGGAAAAATGCTTCCAATTTACTCCGTGAGGTCACTTTTAATTTTTTTTAAATATAATTTAATTGTGTGAGAACTTTTGTTACCCAATTTTTTCTGTTAGTTTAGTTTCTGGTGAGGAAAACATCTTGAGCAAACTGTTTTTTCTAGCAATAATTTGTTTAAGAATAAATCATGTGCCGGAACCTCTACCTTACAGCAACGTAGCTGTTCATTTCCTTTGTCACAAAATTACACTCCCTTCTACAACGCTAAGTTTTTCCACCTCTCTAGTGGCATTTCGCTGCCTCAACCCAAAGTTTTCTAACCACTTCAATTCTCAGTCACGTCCAGAGCTGGACTTAATCCATGTTTCTCTCTCCAGTGCAGCCTCCCCTCCCCCGTCAACACCCCTACTGGTCTTCCCCCTACCCAGAACGCAACCATAGCAATATGCTGCCTTTACATCAGTGGTTCTAAACCTGGGTTCGCTCAAACTCCAGGGGTTCGGTGAGTCAAGCCCCTGGGTTCAACGTGGGACAGTTTGTGCACTAATACAGTAAATACTTACACAGAACGTCGCCATAGCAATATGATGCCTCTACATCAGTGCTTCTTAACCTGGGTTCGATAGAACCCCGGTGAGTCGAACCCCTCGGCTTGGCATGGTACAATGTGTGCACAAATACAGTGTACAGTTACATACATCTGCCTTTAATTTTCCTTTTTCCAACTACAAAGGTTCGATGAATGCATGCATGGAACGTGTGGGATTTAGTACATCCAACAAGGTAAAGGACCTCAGCTCTGCACCGTTCCAGCAGTTCAGACTTCTCCCAAGCGTTCACCCCAGCAGCAGTCTACCATCTCTACTCCACCATAGCAACTTCTAAGAATACGCTACCTCTGCACATTTTCTTTAGCATCATTCTCTTCATGTCAACATCCTTTCCCCATCATCATCCTCTTCATAACATCATCTTCTTCATATCATCATGCTCTCCATAGCAAAATTCTCTTCAAATCACAACCCTCTCCATAGTATCATCCTCCTCATATCGTCACCCTCTCCATAGCATCATCATCTTCATATCATCACCCTGTCTATCGCACCATTCTCTTCACATCATCACCCGCTCCATGGCATCACCCTCTTTATTGCATCACCCTCTTTATTGCATCACCCTCTCCATAGCATCACCCTCTCCAAAGCATTACCCTCTCCATAGCATCACCCTCTCCATAGCATCACCCTCTCCAAAGCATTACCCTCTCCATAACATCACCCTCTCCACATCATCACCCTCTCCACATCATCACCCTCTCCACCAACACGAGCAGCATCCCAACTGTCACCTCTGCTCTAACACAACACACCCATCAACATTACAGCTTCCTCTTTCATCCACCCACCCACACTCCCGTCTCTGGCACCCTCAGATCACTCCACCCGCAGCATCCTCCTCTCCCCCTTGAGACATGTCTTCCTCCACGTCATGTCTTCCTCCTTAATCAATACGCCTGAGCCGAGCACAGCCTCGTGTGCTGAATTATACCCAATGCCCTCACTAATTGCGGGCACTTCTGCGTTCGTGACTTGCGTACCTGTGCTCCACGTAACCAGTGTACCCCCACACACGTGACCAGTGCACCCCCACACACGTAACCAGTGTACCCCCCACACGTGATCAGTGTACCCCCACACACGGGACCAGTGNCACGTGACCAGTGTACCCCCACACGTGCCCAGTGTACCCCCACACACGTGACCAGTGTACCCCCACACACGGGACCAGTGTACCCCCACACACGTGACCAGTGTACCCTAAATGTGTCCGGATCTCGTGACCGGAAATATTCTTTGTCTCAACAACGAGACAGAAGTCGCTCATATTTTCGAAAGTCAGTCGTGTCATCTCTATAGAAAGCGTGCACTCACTCCTAATGCGTCCTATAGAGCGTTTTCCAAGTGCTGTTAATGTGGAAGTGTGTTAATGTGTCTGTCAACTATGATTAATCAAAATGATGAGCACCACTTAACTAGATTTCAAGTATAAATCGTGCTTCTCAAACTTATTCATAATAACTTTTTCATTACTTTAATTTAAATAAGTAATAATCGAACTTCACATCGGGAATTTCACATGTACAATTATCCAACGAAAATTTTGTATTGTTTTGCTGCATCTTTTTCACACCTCAACAACGCTCTGCTTTTAGCACCAACTATTAAGTCGTTTAAAACATCACTGTGGAGCAAGTATATTATATGATGAGTTCTATCCAGAGTTCTACCCATCAGGAAGTTCTACCCAGATTGTCTTGCGCTGTTCCACGGAGTAATGCGATGGATGCAGGTCAGCCATACCTCAGTGCCCACTCCAGCGCAGAACGCTGGCCTGACACTCTTTCTTTAAGAAAAACGACCACTTATGCCAATAACTGTAATTTCTCACCAATTTTGCATTTCATTCAGACAGTCCCTGGCTGTATCACGGCTCATGAAGCGAACCATACAAACGCACCCGCGAAATTCTCTTGCTGCTGGATGTACTATTGATGTACTAGAATAAAGGCCTTTAACACACGTTTAGAGATGATTGTGTTGAGCCTTATTTTGTAAAGTTTAAAGATTTTCTCCGCCGTTGAATGCGTGCTCACGTCGGGAGTTAAATAATGTCCCCTTTTATCTCTTACTCAATTACTGATTCAAATTAACAATTAAAAGCAGACGACCTGTATTCAAAGATCTGAACCCTCAAATTATCGTACACAAAACTGTCCGTTCATTCAATTCATTCTCTTGCAGCTCACCAATTGATCAGCTCCGACTGCGTGAGCAACTTAATACAATAAAACACAATGGAATGAAAACCGATTTGTTTGGGCTGAATTCTGCATTATATCTTATATTCACGAAACCCATAAAAAATTAAAACAAAATGCAATGAATCAAAATTTGTATATCGTGTTTAGGGGGAAGAATTCGAAAGTGAAATGAATTTGATGAAAATAAATCTTCTTCTCTATTTTCTGCTATAAAATGTTTTCAGATGTTTGAGGTTCAATTAGCTTAACTAGATACGATAATAATTGGAGAAGGATTCAGTCATGGACTCAAAAATGACGCTACGTATGAACCCAACCTAATATAACCCTTCAGCAGTAACTGTCAATTGCTCAAGCTCATTAAATCATTCCGCTACTAGAACTTCATTTAAATACAAAGAGAAATTGAAATTGCATCATGAGATAAAGTCCAGGGATGTCCGTGTTTGGATTTGTATAAATACTGGACGCTTTAATTGTTCAATTAAGAGAACATTTTAGCTCGGTTGCTAAATCAACTAAATTGCGATCGCGGATCAGAGTAAATATTTTGCCGCAGTGAATTCTCATTTGGAATTTTGACATTGAATCGAACAATCTGTTTTGTGTAAAAAAATCGATCTTATCATTGTCTTCAGTGAAATGATATTGAATGTTTTGCATGTTTCACATTGATTCATTCATTCATTCACGATGTTATGATTATTAATAGATATTTATAGCATTGAAAATACATTTATGTTAACAGCATATCATTATGGTTTCCCTGATGTCAGGGCACAATTTTATAACTAAAACTGAACTAAACTTTCGTTTCGCATCCATGAAACAATAAGAATCTATTCTGAATTTTACGCTTTATTTAAACTTAAATCAACAATTTGTGGTCTCATTTCTGAATCGGGTTCAACATACAACGGGTTAAACCCTCAAACAATTTGATGTAATTTCACGTCATGACCGTACGGCTCACGTTCGTAACATGTGTCTGAGATCATGACAAGGCATGAGTGCTTCAAATTGGGGTGTAATGAGGTGGTTTATGTGGGGCAGTTGCGGAGCAGTAAAACCATATTGTGGTGGCTTTAGGAGGCAAGAGTCCGTAGACTTGTAAAATGCAGTCACCCTTGACACCATTGCCTCGCCTCGACCCTAAACTGGCGCTCGCTGGGAGCGGAAAGGATGAGATGTGAAGTGAGTGGCACGAGTGCGTGATGAAGTGCTAAAGATGGGTGAAGAGAAAGGAAAGAGGAAGGGGAGTTCTAAAAAGCAAAGGAAGAGTTTGAGATGGAAAATGAGTAGTGGAGGTGGTTTCAAGGAAAGATGACTTGCGTGCAAATATTATCGCAAAAAGAGAGTTTGTCTCGAGTTTATTATCTCGAGTTTGTTTCGGTGAACTACAGAAGAGGAAGTGTGAAGTAAATCACTTTGATTGAAGTTAAAGTTGTTTCATTCTTTCGGTCCAGAACCCTGAGGATACACGGAAGCTTATTCAAATTTTAAATTTGTTGAAATTCAGTTAACTTTAAGTCACGAGAATTTTATCTTTAAGGAAAGGTCTCTAAAAGTTACGTACACAAACTTTATTCTCAAAGTGTGAGTTAATTATCTTTCGAATCAAGATGCCATTTATTTCCGTTTGATATTATCAACATGATTGACTCAAAATGTCTAATGCAAAAGACAAATCTGAAAAGCTTCGAAAATTTTTTGAGCCAAAAAGTTTCAGTATTTAAAACCAACCTAGCCATGTTTTCTAATTTAAAAAGATAGTTATGGTTGTTGCCTATTCATACATTTTTCCCTTCAGAAGGCAAAATCTTTCAAATTAAGCCTTCAAAAGTTTTCTTATTCTATAACTTCTCGAATAAAAGTTCGCAAACATCAGCCAACATTTCAGAGTCGTTTTCGATTAACGTGTCTAGGTATATTTAGACCATTATAAAAAAATATTCTCGTCCTCAAACAGCGCAAGCAATTACGCTTCATATTATTCGCCATTTTATGCTACCAAATAGACGACGTTTCTTTTTCTTCGACTAATTACCTGTCAAATTCACAGCAAAACATCCGTTAGAGTCAAGTTGTAGAGGGAAAACGACTCAGCCAGAATACCAAACTTGAGCTGGGCACCAAAATTTGAGTAGGATCAGCGAATCAATACATTTGACTCCTACCTCATCCCAAAAAAAAACTTCTGCATAAAACAAATGAGAGCTTTCCATAAATAATTATCATTCCTACTGTGAAACATAATATATTTAAGGCAGCAACTTAATATAACCTTTTTGTATTTTTGTATTCAATTTGTGGTTTTTGAGTTCAAATTTCGTGGTTTTAGCAGCTCAAGTATAGCTTCGCCGTTGGGCGGCTAAAATCATAGATGTTTTGGGGACAAAATTAGGCACTGGAAGGAAGAGAATTAACTCGAGTGGGTCGGTTGGCCTTCCACAGCCCACCAACCACACCCACCCGGCGTGGCCAAATGACGAGCGCACCGCAGCACCACAGCCGGCCTTGCCGCACCTCCACACTTACAGCATTGCCAGCACGCACACATCCACCATTTATGTGCGTCTTTTTAACAACATTTATGTGCGTGCTTTTAACAGCATTTATGTGGGTGTTTTTAGTAGCATTTATGTGCGTGACAGCATTTATGTGGGTGCTTTAAACATCATTTATGCGCGTGACAGCACTGAAATGCGTGCATTTAACGACATTTATGTGCGTGCGTTTTATACCTAACAAACCAAACTGCATGAGCTCCTGAAATTCATGAGCGCGCCTTTGAAAATCATTGTTATCCGGAATTTGTATTTGTTTACTTTAAAACCTCAAATTTTTGTACTCATAATCCTGAGGAATTAACTTTTATTCATGTTCCAAATTACGTCTATGTTTTATGCACACATTTTCAGTAAACTGTTAGCGTTGAACTTATTTTTTCTTCAAAATGAACCTTCTCGGATGCGCAATCGAACAGTAATTCGTATATCTCAGTACTTAATTCCTCCAAAGCTAACAGATTCAGTTAGTATGCACATAGATCCAAGAATTTAGTTTCTTCTGCTGTGTGATTAAAAGTTGTTATTATCAGCAACAGTTAGCAGCGTTATTAATATTTTTCTCGCTTGTTGGTCGATACCACCATTTTTCTCGTTGAAGCTTCCTTTCCCTGTGGCTCACCGCCTCTGCTCGAAATTGGTTGTGTTCTATTGCAGATAAAACGATAAGGTCAACCAAAAACAAAACAAAAGTAAGATCCTGCAGAAAAACAACGGTATTGTCGAAATTCATTTACTTTTCCTGGCAGAACAAAATACCTAGAAGATTCTTAGAAAAATGTTGCATTCACTCAAATTTTACTTGTTTTCGTCCGCTGCTTGAGCGTTCCTCTGCGAAAATCATCGCAGATGGATTTCTTTTCATGAAATTCCACTTCATGTCTGTGCTGGAACATCAGATGCATCGATATCATTTCTTGCTCAGAATTTGAAAAATCGTTTCATCAGATCTGTCAGACCATCGTGAAATATTTATTTGATGTACTTGGATCAAACTTTGTTGAATAACGAACTGAATATAGTCCATTTTTTTATATCTTCAAAAACAAACTGCGAATTTTAAGGAGCTTCATTTTATCTTACGGTTCTAAGAATCTTACCGACGTGCTGTCATGTGTATTCAAATAACGCTTGCAATTGATATCAGCAGCAAAGATTTTGCGACGTGATTTGGAATTCAAGAATAAACTACTTATTCATTGCTCGAAAATTCTTCTTCTGCTTCCACGAAAAAAATGTTTTTCTCGAAAAATATGTAATCAGAGTTAACGTTTTTGCTGCGTGGTTTGGAATTCAACAATAAACAAGTTTTTTGACGTGCAAAAGTTATTTTTCTGCTTCCATGAATAAAGTGTCTTTCCTCGAAAACATTGCAGATTTTATGATTTCATTTCCAAGAAAACCTGAGTGCCTGCATAGAAGGTGGAATTGTAAATGCGATGCAAACGCAGAACAGGTTCCTGGAAATTTATACATCAAACGATATGAGTTTTAACTGTTGTTCAACAATAATCCTGAAAAAATTACCTCACTCATTCAGTGTTGTTAACTACAGAAGCTAAGAATCCATTATCTTTACAAAAAAGTTTATTAATGATCCACTATTATCTAGGAGTGAACGTTCTGAAAACTTCGAATGTATTGAGCGAGCTTCAATATTTACGAAACACTAGTCTTAAATTTGATGACCATGCTAATAATAAATAAATTATGCGAAGCATTGCTGCAGTGCGGTTAAGTGTTGGGTACTGGGGTACAAAAACTGAACACGTAACTCATTCAGCGAACCACTCAGAGAATGTCCGTTTGGTAAAGCCGATGTACTGCGACGCTTGTGGCACTCAGTTTAGTTCATAAATGAGAAGAGATTGTGTGCTTCAACACTGCACACGTGTATTTCAACTGCGTGTCAACCAACGATGAAATGGAATTTTCAGCGACAATTGTTAACAAAATATTGACTGATCGTTGATGAGACAAATTGGTTCTAGAATAAGTTTTTATCAAGATGATAATGGATCTTATGTTTTATGACGGATTTTTGAGGTCATTTTAAATGTCTTTTTCACTGTTTTTTCACTGAACCAAAAAAAAATTTTGCAACTCGCGGCGTTACTCATGCCATAAGTTACCATAATATTCGTCGTGTTCCCATAAACGTATTATGATGTCTTGTGAACATAAGTTAAACCCAAAAATAATTTGACCAAGTACGTAACGCTGTTCTTTTTATTCAATTGAAAAGCAACGTCAGCATCATTAGTGTTTAATTACCGTAACAATAGTTTGCATTTAATTATGCAAAACATAATGGTTGATGTTCTTCTCACATAGGCTTGTTATTATTAATGTTACTGATGTTTATTCAGAAAAATCCCGAATATGAAAGAGAACTGTAAAATCCCATCCCAAGGAGAAAATAACATGATTTCCCAATGTTTTACAGAGCTGCAAAATACGTAACCCTTGAATTTCATACTTTCAAGTAACATCGGTATAGATAAGTTTTTTATGAACTACACCCGTATTAATCTGCTCGGTAAATAACATGGTTTCATTTTCAGTTTGAATTCACGATGTTGCTTTTAACAGGCAGGCGAGTTGCCCCGATTCTCTGCACTTCAATATTGCTTCTCAATGAAGAAACGCTGTGAAAAAAAGAGATTCGGGGCATCTGGAAATATGCTCGAGTTATGTTTGTTATGAAGAGCGTGCAATGCTGAGCTCTCCAAAATTCCGGACAAATATTCGAGTCATGTATCGGCAGCGATCGGTGTGGTCGGCCCGGACTGGTGGCGCTGGCATACGGAGGGAACAGCCTCACTGGTGCTCAAAATAATGGTTGATGTTAGCCATGGGCTTAGTGAATGAAACTCACAACTTCTGTTGATTACTTAACTGGTATCTCTATTTACTTTCGAAATTATTATTAAACCCATAATTTCTGTTGGTTACATTATTTCGATCTCCGCTTTGTATTTACGTTTTCTAAAAAACTGGGCAACGTCTGCAAAGGATTTAATGAATAATAATTATGAACCTCACAATTTCTGTTGGTTAGATTATTAGCATATCCGCTTTCGATTTTCGATGTCTAAACAACTGGGTAAGGTTTGCAAATGATTTATTTCAGAGTAATAATTATGAAACTCATAACTACTGGTCATTACTTTATTGGCATCTCGATTTACTTTCATAATAACAATGAAACTCACAATTTCTGTTGACTTCTCTATTGGCATTTCCGATTTCCATTTGCACTATCTAAAAACTTTAGTGAAATAACAACGGGGAAAAATATCAGTCAGGTTTGTAATACAGTGTCATTATTAATGGAAATATCAAGCACATTGTGGTTGCCGAAGGTGTTTCGCCAATACTTAAAAATCTCGTTCTCCTACCAATTTCTGGTGATTTAAGTTGATTTATGGGTAATTCGTATAATTTTTTATTGTGGAACAGAAGCCAGTACAGATCCCATTTCAACAAAAGATCTTCAGACAGACCCAAAATTCTGAAATTAGGGATTTTTTTTCCTGATATTGGGGTAAAAATTTTTCCGAAAAAAGGTACAAATTTCTTGAATCTAGGGAATAAGTTTTTTTTTAACTTGGGGGATACATTTTTCCGAAACTGTGGTACAAATTATCCTGAAATTGGCTTACGAATATTTCTGAAATTGGGGCATTAATTTCCTTGTTCATATGCCAGTTTTTTTTAAATGTTGCATGTAAACAAAGCTGTTACTGAACACAAAATTCTCCGATCAGTTTTCATCGTTGGTCATTTATGAAACGATTTCGAATTTCTTTCGACCCGTGAAATGTGGGGCAAATTTCGCGTATAATTTTATTTACTTGTTGCATGCTAACGATTTTATTTTAAGTAATTTTTGTGTAATGTGAAAATATTTTACAGTGAATACATTCAGCCACTTTAGACTACGCTAAAAATTTGAATTTTTCTTTGAGGCTATATAGAGACTCCGTAGAGGAAGGCTATGTAGAGGAGGCCGTGTAGGGGAGGCCGTGTCCGGGGGGGCCGTATCGGGGAGGCAGTGTAGGGGAGGCCGTATAGGGGAGGCNGGGGAGACCGTATAGGGGAGGCCGTGTAGAGGAGGCAGTGTAGGGGAGGCCGTATAGGGGAGGTCGTGTAGGGGAGACAGTGTAGGGGAGGCCATGTAGGGGAGGCCGTGTAGGGGAGGCCGTGTAGGGGAGGCGCTGAGGCCAATAAACACCGGCATTGCAGGCCGCACAACGTGACTTGACTGTTGTGTTGGGGACACAGACGGAGCTTGGAGAGTGGGGAGTGGGGAGTGGCGAGTGGGGAGTGGAGAGTGGGAAGTGGGGAGCGGGGAGTGGGACACGGGGAGGAGCTGGGGAAGTGGAAGTGGCATGGGGAAGCCCTGAGAGTATAGGTGGAAATATGTCACGGTAGAGGAAATAAGGTAGAGTCATTTCAATGGGGAAAATACACCTCTTGTTCGGCTTGTTCGGCCAATAGAAAGGCTTTTTTCAGACAAACTTTATGACGTCACCATATTGACACGTCGTTAGGCCAATAGTGGTGCCAGATTTGAGGCTAGCAGTGACCCAATATGAGCGCTGCTATTGGTTCGTTGCCATGACGTCAGCATTGCCACACGGTCGACGAAAAAAAGACCGGTTTGACCCTACTTCGTTATTTCTACCGTGAGATATGTTTAGTGGCAATGGGAGTAGGGTGGATACAAGATGGATGTGAGGTACATTAGAAAAGCAGAGAGAATGTAAGATTAACGACAGTTTCAAGAAATGGATCTCCTTTAAAATAATACACGTAGGACTCAGATACATAGCTGAGGGAAGGTGTCAATGGGAAGAACTATAGGATGTTAGGGGAAAAACATGAGATGGGCTAGTAATACTGAACATAAAATAGGTACGAACGCGTGTTGTGAGTTTGAGAGAGATTGAAAGTTCGAGAACAATGAAAAAACTAGGCGCATGGGAATGACTATTAGATGTGCTGTGAATATGGTGGAGAAAGATAGGGTAGAGAATCTTGAAGAAAAGGGATATTTCACTTATAAAGAGGTAGATATGAGCGGTGTTAGTAGTTGCAGAGAAAAATCTTTATAACTCTGATGGATGATGAAGAGCAAGTTATATAGAGGCTTAGCTTGAATTATAGAATGGAACATAGTGAAAGAAATGAAATATTTTGTAAACAATGGAACATCATGATAATGTAGTCGAGAATGACAGAAATGAATAAGATTGGGATAGTCGTGGAAGATCTGGGAAGACTGAAGAAGTGTGAGACTCTGGAAAAGCGGTTAAAACCACACGAATAAGAGATATCGTAAAGATTCAGAACGAAGTAGGTGCTATTGAAAAAACTTATTGTTATTTGAGAAGAAATCGCCTTTGTTTCATAAAGACGCTGGACATATCTCGGAGAGGCTTTCCTCAGGGGCGTATGATAGCCAATAGGATAGGATAGGATAGGCAATAGGCTTAGGATAAGATAGGCAATTGGATAGGATAGGCAATAGGATAGGATAGGACGGGCAATAGGCTTAGGGAAGTTAGACTTATCTTTCCTACGCTATGGGGACTGGCGCCCTAATAAAAATACTGTATGGTTACCTCAGCTGCACCCAGTTTAACTTTTTCGCCGGAGCATGCATGCAGGCGGCCAAAAAGTTAGACTCGGTAGGTAGGCCCTTGGGATTTTTGTCTTTCCTGCCCACTTCGCTTTTTCAGTTTTCATGATATCGCCATCTCTGCTCTGTCTTTTCTTCCTCTTCCTTGCAGTTCCAATGCGCAGGGTATCCTTTGTGGGAGCACACGCGGTGCATAGATTCCCTATTTTCTATTGTTTATGCTAAATGTCTCCACTTTTCGTTTTCGAGAAATCACCTTTATTGTGGCTAAGGAGTGTTGCACACACTAAAATGATGGCAATGGTGATCTCTGAGACAGAAATAACCACTAAACCTGAGAGCTGGACTTTAGACCAAGGACTATAATCAACACAAGTTCAGTTTACGGACAAAGCAACATCTCAGAATATTTCTACGGTTGTGGTTACATCGACTTCAAGTAATCTCATTCATCAAGTAAAAATCTCATCATAGTACATATGTCCCATTATTTATAGGTAGCACGCAAAGGGTGGTCCAAGAGAAAACCATCTTAAATAACCTTTTGTGGGAGTAACACAACCGGTTGAGTGGCAGACAATTTACGGAGGAACCACCAACGTCACAACACAACCGGTTGAGTGGCAGGCAATTTACGGAGGAACCACCAACGTCACAACACAACCGGTTGAGTGGCAGACAGTTTACGGAGGAACCAACTTCACAACACAACCAGTTGAGGGACCAACAGTTTACGGAGGAACCACCAACGTCACAACACAACCAGTTGAGGGACACAGTTTAAGGAGGAACCACCAACGTCACAACACAACCAGTTGAGGGACACACAGTTTACGGAGGAACCACCAACGTCACAACACAACCAGTTGAGGGACACACAGTTTACGGAGGAACCACCAACGTCACAACACAACCAGTTGAGGGACACACAGTTAACAAAAGAAACAACACCGCAACATCAGATTCAGGTCTGCCGGCAACTTGCACTAGCCGATGTTGTCTTGGCGAAGTGGTGGTGTGAGAAGCGGTGGAGTTGTATGGAATTGAGTATAAATGTTGCAAATTGAAAATTATTATCCGAAATTTATTGCAACTGATTGAAAGCCATTGAAATGATATGAAATTTAATGCAACTGATTGAAAGCTATTGAAATTATATGATATGTAATGCAACTGATTGAAATTGATTTATAATCTTTAAAATTGATGGAAGTTACATGATATTCAATGGAATGATTATTTCAAATTGAATGAAAATGTATGGAAATGCGCGCAATCGCATGCAGTTGCACAGAATTGCGAGATTTCGAATAGAATCGAATAGTTACTTTACTCATGTGAAATTGTTCTCAGTTGTATCAAAGTGCACCAAATGGATGAAATTGTACCCAATGTATCAAATTGTACCCAATGTATCAAATTGTACCCAATGTATCAAATTGTACCCAATGTATGAAATTGTACCCAATGTATGAAATTGTACCCAATGTATCAAATTGTGCCCAATGTATCAAATTGCACCCAATGTATGAAATTGTACCCAATGTATCAAATTGTACCCAATGTATCAAATTGTACCCATTGTATCAAATTGTACCCAATGTATCAAATTGTACCCAATGTATCAAATTGTACCCAAAGTATCAAATTGTACCCAATGTATCAAATTGTACCCAATGTATCAAATTGCACCCAATGTATCAAATTGTACCCAATGTATCAAATTGTGCCCAATGTATCAAATTGTACCCAATGTATCAAATTGTACCCAATGTATCAAATTGTACCCAATGTATCAAATTGCACCAAATGTATCAAATTGCACCGAAAGGCTGAAATTGTACGCATTTGAATCAAATTGTATCAGATTCTATGCACTTAACGGAATTGCTGTAAGTGACTTTGAACTTTTACGAAAGGAAAAGTGTAGGGGTGCAGGGTGTGGAGGGGGAGTGTAGGGGTGCAGGGT
>JACJUY010006213.1:35039-52890 GCA_014220935.1 Platorchestia sp. MABIK | reverse complement strand
AGCAGAGCGGAGCAGAGCGGGGCAGAGCAGAGCAGGTCGGAGCTGAGCGGAGCAGAGCAGAGTTGAGCAGTGCGGAGCAGAGCAGAGCGGAGCAACGCGGAGTAGAGCAGAGCGGAGCAGCGCGGAGCAGAGCAGAGCAGAGTAGAGCGGACCAGAGCGGGGCAGAGCAGAGTGGAGCAGCGCAGAGCAGAGCAGAGCAGAGCGGAGCAGAAAAGAGCGGAGCAGAGCGGTGCGGAGCAGCGCGGAGCGGAGCAGCGCGGAACAGAGCAGAGCGGAGCAGCTCAGAGCGGAGCAGCGCGGAGCGGTGCAGCGCGGAGCAGACGCAGAGCGGAGCAGCGCGGAGCACAACAGAGAGGAGCAGAGTAGAGCGGAGCAGAGCAAAGCGGGGCAGCGCGGAGCAGAGCAGCGCGGAGCAGAGCGGAGCAACGCGGAGCGGAGCAGCGCGGAGCAGCGCGGAGCAGAGCAGAGAGGAGCAGAGCAGCGCAAAGCAGAGCAACGTGGAGCAGAGCAGAGCGGAGCAGCGCGGAGCGGAGCAGCGCGGAGCGGTGCAGCGCGGAGCAGAGCAGAGCGGAGCAGCGCGGAGCAGAGCAGCGCGGAGTAGAGCAGAGCAGTGCGGAGTAGAGCAGAGCAGCGCGGAGCAGAGCAGAGCAGAGCAGTGCGGAGCAGAGGGGAGTAGCGCGGAGCAAAGCGGAGCAGAGCAACGCGGAGCAGAGCAGAGCGGAGCAGCGCAGAGCGGAGCAGCGCGGAGCGGTGCAGCGCGGAGCAGAGCCGAGCGGAGCAGCGCGGAGCAGAGCAGCAATGACATTAACATCGCTTAGGGGGCTTTGTACAGACCGAACAACTCGATTGTACCTTGTCAACAGAAATTTCACTCTCATGTTATTGGAGAAAAAATTCGGCAGCGATTGCTTTTCTACATAACTTTCTGTGCTCTTACCATTTATTTCTCACGACGGCATGTTTCACAGTGCTTTTCAATACCCAATAAGAACAGGTGAAAGCTTCAACAGGTGATTTAAGTACGTCTGACGGTTTTTTCAATTTTTGGGCAAAATTAAGTGCCTCTCAACCAATACTCTGAATTCACAATTTTCTTTACAATGATGAATTTGATCGTTTTGTTGCATTACAAATTGAGTTATCAGTTTTCATTAACAAGATTCAACAGGACCCACTAGTGAACTAAAACATCGTTGTCTTCGAGTGAATGTTTGCTTGCTCCTTTGAATTGGAATGCCTTCACAAACACCTGAATACCCCTGGCTACAAGGTGAGGAGGCCACAGAAGTTCGGTCGCATGAAACTTAAGTGGATTTGTCATTTCATGAGTCTCTCGCCCATTTGATGAAAATAAAATGATGATGACATCCAAAACAAGTATTCTACACGAAGAAAGTTCTCTAAAAATCAATGAAAGAGTTTATTTTCAAATGAAAGATTATAACTCAGAAGTGGACGCTGCGGAAAGGAAGTCCAAAGTTCGTTTTCGTCTCAGATCGAGTCGAGAATGTCGCTCATCGATGATTCTTTTTAGGAGTCACCCCGCCCTCTTGTTGCAGGAGTCTTGAAATTCGGTGTCGGCTATCGAGGTAAAATTCGTCGTTTATGCATCCCTAACACCAATTACTAATTCGAAAGATGAATAGTATATTTCTTAAAAGTAGAGACAAAAGTTGATGCCACATACTAGGTTTAAAATTTTCTCTTAATATTAATGACCTTATATCTCTATTGGGTGCAAAACCCCGCTAAGTAGTCATAAATCTATAACAGTGGTTGAGTCTGATCATGACGCTTTAGAAATTTCAGTGCAGGAGAAATAATACCTGAAGTACACAATTTAAATTTCGTACCGTTCCTAAGTTAACATTCGGCCACCTCGCTTTTATTCGAAAGTGTGGGCTGCTGGATCACAAAGTGCATAAGACATTAACACATGAAATTGCCACATTTAACTCAGGAGAATTACCTAAGAGGCAGCTATCTCAAACTCAAATTACACAAACAATACAAACACAACTGAGTTATCCAACATTACGTCCTCATGCAGTTGCCAGAGAAATTTAGCAACGAACAAACTACAATGTAAATGCGCACTCGTTAATAAATGATACATGTAAAAATTACCAGCACTGCTAAATATCGCATCAGAGCAATCAAAAATACAGGAATCAAAACACTTTATTTCCTGACATCAGCCCAGACCATACACAAACAAACACATAAAATTTGTTTCAATTAACCATGCGAGTAAATTCAATTTTCGCTTCATTGTCACGAGATTTGAAGCCTCTATTTACACTCTTCAATAAAACGCAACCGTCGTGAAGTATTTGCATATTAGAAAATTCAACGAGTATCTTCTACATTGGCAGAGGTGATTGATAAATATGATGAAGACACAATTTAATGAAATTATTTTATCATTTTGCGGTTCATGATGTGGAGATAGGGTATGGGCAAAAAAGATACAGTGGATATGTTGCGAAGAAAAAGAAGCCAACTTAAAAAAGCAGCGTACCATTATGAAAAACATCAAATCTGATTTTAACTTTTGTATCTTTATAAATTGTAGCTAATTTTAAAAATATTAGTGAATTATTGGTAAGAATAAGAATCCAGGGCCACATGTTCCCCGGCCATCTTGTTTCTCGGCAAGACGATCATGGGTGCCCATACGTTTCCGAGATTTAACTTCACGAGACGTTTTGCCTTTGCGAGCAACAGAAATCACGAGCGCACCAACACCGGTCAACAAGTTCTTAACATTACAATGCAGCAATAACGCACGATGTGTACGTGGTTCTAGCAGTCATGATTCACGTCACCGGAAGTCGCTTCAAAACTGCGCCACTTTGGCGGTCGCCACTCAAGTACAGTAATAAATTTTCAAATCCTTTTAGAAAATAATCGAATTCCATGAATTTCACATTGGGCTAATTTTTTTCGTACATTTAATCAGCTTTCCCAAAGACATTTGAAATCCCTCATCCCATTAGCCGTATCTTAAACTTGACTAAACTCGGTAAACTACATCAAAACTCAAAATCATAGAACATCCATCTGTTCTATAATAAACGAGTTAGAATTAAAATGTAACTCACCTTCACTGATTTGAATTTTTCCAAATTTATGATCAGAACTTTAAAAACACTGAAGCGTTAACCAACACTGATGGATTTTTGAAGCATCTCTTTAGCGTGAGCGCCAGAACTAGAATGCTCGAGCTGTTGTGCTGTACCCACCCTGGGACGGTATAACGCTGACGCCTCAGGCTATCTGAGCTTCCATCCGCCAATAAAAACTGGGTTTGCCTGCGTAACTAATTTTCATGGTCTGTGACCCATGTCTCTTCTTCTCGCAACTGCAGTTGTATTTTACATTTATAACGGCCACGAAGAGGATTTTCTGTAAGTTGGAAACTTTAAGGTTCACTTTAATGGCATTATAACAACCCACAATAACCAAGATAGTCAACTTCCTCTAATGAATAATAAGAATCTGCTTTTAAAGTACACATGCGAATGACATCCCTGCCTTGGTACTTAAAGGCGTACAGTGCGTCGCACAAGACTCTGTAACAAATCAAAAGTTTGCTCGTTGTAAAATTTAATCTCAGCTTCCGAAATGAAACATCGCTGCAGTCTTCAGCTGAGCCTCTGCTGACAGTTAGAATGTTGTACATTGGACTTTATGAATTAGAGTCAAACAATCGAGTTATTTCATGAGTTTATAGAATGAAGTTGCGAAAACATAGGTGAAACACGACTGTTTTTCTTTAATGAGAATTTAATAATCGAGTAAATGTTGTGTACTTAGCTTCACAAGAAACTTGGTTAGAAAAATCAAGTCTCACTCACAAAGACACTTGGGGCACGTCTCCGGTCGCTCGACGCGCACTACTACCGGTAAATATAGCTATTCTACGTTGCTGATTCAGTTATAACTTAATAATATTTTTCAATTTTGGAGAATTTCATTCATGTATTCCAGTTTTTTAATACTCTTAATAATCTTCTGAATGAGATCTTTTAATGGAAGTGATGTTTTCTTTCCTGGAAGCGTATTTGTGCTCTCCGGCATCTGCTGGAGGTGGGGAAACAGGAATTTTAAAGATCCATAAGTTGAATAATTGTTCAGGCCGTCATCATAATTTTATATCATCAAATTGGAAAGAGACTCATGAAATGAAAAATGCACAAAATTTTCATGCCGAACCTGCGGGGCAACCTCACAGTGAAACCATGGGTGTTTTGTGGCCGGCCTCACTGTGTCTCACGCGCTGCCCGTGTGTACCAGCTATTGTTCTGTTTGTTAGTCACGGCCTCCAGAAAGATGATGTAATCATCAGAGCAGAGACGCAGGCTTCTCATCTGCTATCATGTTGGTTATCGAGCAGTTATGGATGTTCCAAAAATTATATAACTTTGATTTATTTGTGTAAGCACTTTGCAGTTTCATTTCTATTCTAAAAAATTAGACATTGATTTGATTGTAAGGAATTTTTCCCCAATGCCTGGCTTCAACCATAAACCATATACTATTTACTGCACTATCTCTTTACTATCATCTTCAGTTATAGAGATGGCCAAAGAAAAAATGCATGAAAACATGACAACGATATTTTTCCTAATTCTGATTTCCTTGAAAAATTTTCAAACAGTAAATTGAGACTCGTCATCCTGTGATTTAATCATTTTCCATTCACTAGAAGCTGCAGCAATAGCGAGAGAGCTACGTTCCATTGTAAGAGTTGAGGTCAGAGCATCGAAGAATGGGAGGTTGCGACTCTGATCCTCAATAAGCTGTCTTATTTCATCACTTCTTAGTAAGGGTGCGTTCACACTGCAAGCAGAGCAAAGCAGAGCGACGTTAATGTTTGTGTATTTTTATATGCAGAAACGATTGGCTGTTCTCACTGCAAGCGGAGCAGAGCGGAGCGGCGAGCATGGGAAATTCGTTAGGATTTTTTGCCGCTCGCTGCGAGCGTTTCTCCACAGCTCCACCTTCGGATTATCATCTCCTATTGGGGTAGAATTGTTGTTTGATTTCAAAAAGTACAATGTATAACTAATGATATGTGTGCCTAATCATTTAAAAACTGTAACTAGTGATGTAACGGGTATATTTCATTTCAATTTTGCCCACATGGATTCAATTAGCATTTATTAATTTTTTTCTTTTGTTTTCTCTGATTTGTTATTTTAATTTGCTTAAATTGGAGGAACCTACTTTTATTTTCCATGTTATGTAGTTTTATTTTTCTTGCTATAATTTTTATTTAATTTTATGATCTTGTAAAAGGAATAATTATGTACAATTTTTGTATAAAGTTCTCATTTTTTCAGTAAAATGGGAGGAAAAAGAGGCCGCATGGTGAGGAGGAGGCCTCAATGAGCGTCTGTTACAAAATGGGCTGTAAAATTTTATGAGCTTGGGTGAGTTTGTTCCACTACTAACGGAAAATATGCCAGTACTTTGAGGATTTTTAGGTCAAGAACATTAAATGACTATTTGTCAGTTTTTTCACTTAGCTCTATCACAATCCTGAATTTCTGAAACTAATTATTTCACTTGCACTCACCTTAAAGTCACCACAAGACGCTTTTTCGTTCCTACTGGCCTACAAAATTTGTAGTCCCATAAATTGATAGAACCTAAATGTAAAGACTTTAATTTTGCTAAAACTACTCTGCTTTGCATATATCCGCAAACAAATTTTTGAATTATTACTGATTCGCAAATTTATCTAATCTCGTAAAAAATTTTCCCTTATTTTGATGTATTACATCAAAATTTGCCGGTTTCATCAGTAAATACTTGACGAAACACGATTAATCTCTCCTCAGAGCTTCGAAGAGATAATGCTACTCCATAATGATCTCTCCTGGCTTTGATGGGATGAACCCAGTGTTTTCGTTTCTATTTTTTGCTGTCGAGCTGTAGGAATTCACCCACAAAATCCTCCATAGAGACTTATTATTGTGTGAGTCGCTCTGCTCTGCTTACATGTGAACCCCTGCTCCGCTTGTGGTGTGAACGCACCCTAACTCTGCGTCAGCTTCTTAGCAGAGCATTTCTGAAGTCTGGAGGCGTTAAGGCGGTGAGTTGTCACTTGCATAGAGTTACTTATAAGCGCAATGTGTGAGAAGCTTCAATGTTCGTTAAGGAACACTTCCAGGCGGAGGATGTCGTCTAAATCTAACATCTGTTCGAGTTTTGAATGTAAAATATCTAGTTATTGTTAAATGCACTGCAATTGTAAAATCTAAACTAATTTAGGCTTAGTATTAAGTGTAACTTAGTGTAATTTTTATCTCTAGGCACAATATGAAACATGCACAATTTAGGCTGCACCAGCGTGAAATTATCGCCATGCAGGAAGTTATTTCGAGGCGTTCAATTCACAGCACACCTTCATTGAGCGTTGAGATTTCAGCAGTAAATCAAGATACTGGATGTAGTCAGGTCCGCTGGTTGTAATTTCGTTGACATTAACATAGCTTCATGACATTTTACAGACCAAACAACCCGATTGTACCTTGTCAACATAAATTCCACTCTCATATTAATGGAGAAAGAATTCGGCAGCGATTGCTAATCTATATAACTTTCTGTACCATCACCATTTATTTATTGCTGTACCATGTTTCACAGTGCATTCCAATACCTAGTAAGAACAGTTGAAAGCTTTAACATGTGATTTAAGTACGTCTGGTTTTTTTTTTAATTTTTGGGCAAAATTAAGTGCCTCTCAACCAATGAACTGAATTCACAATTTTCTTACCACAATGAATTTGATCATTTTGTCGCATTACAAATTGAGCTATCAGTTTTCATTTAACAAGATTCTACAGGACCCACTAGTGAACTAAAGCATCGGCGTCTTCGAGTGAATGTTTGCTCCTTTGAATTGGAATGTCTTCATAAACACCTGAACACCCCTGGCTACACGGTGAGGTGGCCGCAGAAGTTCGGCATGAAAGGCATGTGGATTTTTCATTTCATGAGTCTTTTTCCCATATGATATAATAAAATTATGATGACGGCCTGAACAATTATTCAACATGTGGATTTTCAAAATTCCTATTTCCTCATCTCCAGCAAATACATGAGAGCAACAAAACACTTCCAGGAAAGAAAATATCACTTCCAGGAAAAGATCTCATTCAGGAGATTATTATTAATATTAGAAAATTTAAATTGAAGATTTGAATACAATTCTCCCAAATTGAAAAATGTAATAAGTTATAACTGACCCAACAACGTAGGATAGTGAAACGAAGATTGAATTTACTCGTATGGTAAATTGAAACGAACTTTATGAGTTTGTTTGTGTGTGGTCTTGGCTGATGTCGGGAAATAAAGTGTCTTGCTTCCTGTATTTTCGATTGCTGTGTTGCGATATTTAGCATTGCTGATAATGTTTACACACATCATTTATTAATGAATGCACATTTACTTTGTATTTGCTCGTTGCTAAATATCTCAGGCAACTGAGGACGTAATGTCGGATAACTCAGTTGTGTTTGTATTGTTTGTGTTTTTTGCGTTTGAGATAGCTGCCTCTTAGGTACATCTCCTGAGTTAACGTTGGCAATTTCATGTCTTATGCTCTCTGGGATCCCGCAGCCGACACCTTCGAATAAAAACGAGGTGGCCAAATGTTGATTGAGGAACGGAACGAAATTTAATTTGTGGTCTTCAGGAATTATTTCTCCTGCACAGAAATTTTTGAAGCGTCATGATCAGACTCAACCACTGTTACAGATGTATGACTATTTAGCGGGTCTTTGCACCCAATAGATACAAGGCCATTAGTAGTAAGAAAAATTTTTAAACCTAATATGTTGAATCAACTTTTGTACCTACTTTTAAGAAATATACTGAATATTATTCTAATTAGTAATTGGTGCTAGGGATGCATAAACGATGAATTTTACCTCGATAGCCTACACCGAATTTCAAGACTCCTACAACACAAGGGCGGAAGAGACTCCTAAAAAGAATCATCGATGAGCGACATTCTCAACTCGACCTGAGACGAAAACGAACTTTGGACTTCCTTTACGCAGCGCCAACAAGATTAAACGTCCGCTTTTAAGTTATAATCTTTCATTTAAAAAATAAACTCTTTGTTATTGATTTTTAAAGGACCTTCTATGCGTAGAATCCTTGTTCCGGATTTCATCATCATTTCATTCCACCAAATGAAAAAGAAACTCATGAAATGAAAAATCCACATAACCTTCATGCCGAAATTCTGCGGCCACCTCACCGTGTTGCCAGAGGTGTTCAGGTGTTTATGAAGACATTCCAATTCAAAGGAGCAAACATTCACTCGACGACTACGATGTTTTAGTTTACTTGTGGGTCCTGTTGAATCTTGTTAACGAGAATTTTTAACTCAATATGTAGTGCGACAAAACGATCAAATTTACTGTTGTAAGAAAAATTGTGAATTCAGCTCAATGGTTAGATTCACTAAATAATCGGTCAAAAACTGAAAATACTGGTCAGACGTACACTTTCCTGCCCATTAAATTACCTGTTGAAGCCTGCATCTGTTCCAATTGGGAATTGAAATGCACGGTGAAATATGACGTCGCGAGAAATGAATTGTCAGGGTACAGAAAGTTATGTAGACAAGCAATCGCTGCCGTACTCCTTCTCCAACTGGAGAGTGAAATTTCTGTGTAAGAGTTACAATCTTTTTTTGGTCCGTGCAAAGCCACGAAACGATGTTATGTCAGTGAAATTAAACCAGCCGACCTGACCCCATCAAGCATCTTGATTTGCAGCTGAAATCTCAACGCTCAGTGAAGTTGCGCTGCGACTTGAGAGCCTCGAAATAACTTCAGGCATGACGACAATTTCACGCTGATGCAGCCTAAATTGTGCATGTTCCATATTTATATTGTGCTTAGAGGTAAAAATTACACCAAGTTATTCATAATACTTAGCCTAAATTACTTAAGATTTAAAAATTGAAATGCATTTAGCAATCACTAGATATTTTATACCTAAAACTCAAACAGTGTTTGATTTAGATGACATCCTAGTGCCTAGAAGTGTTTCTTAACGAACGTCAAAGCTTCTCACTCATTGCACTTACAAGTACCTCTATGCAAGTGACAACTCACCGTCTTAATGCCTCCAGACTTCAGAAATGCTCTGATAAGAGGGCGACGCTAAGTTACTAAGAAGTGATGAAATAAGACTGTGTATTGAGGATCAGAGTCGCAACCTGCCACGCTTCATTGCCCTGGCCTCAGCTCTCCTATGATGGAACGCAGCTCTCCTGCTCCTGCTGCAGCTTCCAGTGAATGAAAACTGATATTATCACAGGATGACGAGAATTAATTTACTGTTTGAAAAATTTTCAAGGCACGTCAGAATTTTGAAAAAAATATCGTGCATCGTGTTTTCATGAATTTTTTCATTGACTATCTGTATAACTGAAGATGATAGTAACGAAATAGCGCACTAAATAGTATTGCGTTTATGGTTGAAGTCGGCATATGAGAAAAATTTCCCCACAATTATATTAATTTCCGAGATTTAAGAATAGAATCGAAACTTGAATGTGCTAGCAAAAAGTAATATAAGTTGTAAATTTTTGGAATTTGGAATTTGGAAAGTGCTGGCTGTTAATTTTAGGAATTTCTGTCACTGCTCGAGCACCAAAATGTTAGCAGATGGGAAGCCCCGGCCAGCGTTCGTGTGTGATCTGACGATTACATCATCATCCTCGAGGCCGTGACTAACAAGCAGAACAATAGCTGGTACACACGTGATGCCGAAGGTTGACCAGAATTTCGCACAAAATCTACGGCATGTAGAGACCAGTTCTTACTGGCCGGGCAGCGCCCTCGCTTCTGATGGAATAAATAAATAATAAACACTTCATTTTTCGAAGAAATGAGAGAAAAATTAAGGTAGTGTATTGATTATTTCAAATATCTTGAGATAAAAACAGTTGTTCGAATCAGCCTATTTTAAGAATCCAGCTCAAAGATACAATACACTTTACAACTAATAATCGGCCATTTCCAGTAATTATGAAGTGCGGCTTCACTATGTTAGGCTGCTGTACGAATATGTCTTCAGTGAGAAATGAAATGAATCTACCCAGTAAATAGCGTACAGTTCCGCCTGATTGCTATAATATTGAGTAAAATCAGTTGTACATATATCAAAAAATTAAAATACAAGCCCAAAATGTAAAAAGAATCAGTTTCATGTGCGCAATAGCCACAGGTCATCTCCCTTCAGGAAGCAATTTCTAAGACGTTTTGCATTTTGCAGGGCACCTCAATGTACTGTCAAGAATTCAGTTGTTAGTAGAGCGCGGACTAGAAACTGATGGTAGGGTAGCGGCGTCTTTACTTACGTGGTCACCGCTTTTGCAGCGCTGAGATTTGCCTACACCGGACTTGTTTTAGTTGAGATTTAAAAATTTTTTTTTTCAGTTCAGCAAATTCGCGTAACTAAACTGACAAGGCAACAGAAATACCATACAAGCTTATGGAACTACCGCTGAGCCGGGTAATTTAGGCCTATCGCTTGGCCTGGTCGGTACAGCACGTCTACTCAACCATTCATGTTCGAGCGTTTGTCGTGTGATGATATTCATTTGTGTCGTGGGTGTCAACATCTGATAAATTTTCTTTTGGATCAAAATAGCAAAGTTTCTTAAATCAAAGGCAACGAAGGTGAGTACCTATTTCATATGTCTCTATCGTACATAAAATAGGTTTACTCTGTGTTGTTAAGAGTGTCGATGATTTTCCTTTGTTGAAATTTACTCACTCTCGATCAACTGAACATTGAAACAGAAGACTTTAACGTCATGTATGGAGTTTTTGTCAGTTATTGTTGGTCTTGTTGGTGGCATTTTGATTCTCTTCCATTCAAACTAAACTCGACTTGGAGGCAAGAATTCGTCAAGAAAATTTTACCCAATATTATCTTGCAGCAATATGACTATTTAGCCCAGTCAATACAGAACGGAAATAAAGACTATCCCTCGCTTGAAGTTCATTGGTAGAGGTTGAGTGAAACAGCGTGGTTTATCTTTTATTCTTAGTGAGTGTTTCTCATCTGAACTTTGTCTATCATTTTTAAAACGAAGAAGAATGCTCAAAAATCAGTTCTCGTGTTGCTCTGCATTCCTTAGATGCCAATATGAAAGAGCAGTTTATATTTCTACTTCAAAACAGATTGTAGATGGACCTAAGTGGAGTTAAGCACTACGAATAGAACAGTTTGTCCCTGAACAAGGTTTATCGTAGAATATTAGGGCTTTGAACGAAATTGGACTTGACTCTATTGAAATTTCTTGATTGAACTTTTTCGCCCACGTGGCTAAAATAATGTGAAGCTGATGTCTGCACAAGGGAGTCAAAAGTTGGGGTGAATAAAAAACTCGGAAACAGAAAACAGGGATTGAAACTAGAGAGACTCGTGCTGAGGTTGACTCGATTATAATTGTGAATTGGCTTTAGTAAGAAGAGTCTTTGTACGGCGTGTTGAATGAACTCTCCAGTTGTGATTTAAAATACCCTCTAATTGGAAAAATACCTTATCAAATTTTACACACTATTTCTGTGGTTGAGCTTATCCATTTATGGCAAATTTGGAAAAATCCTGGAAACAAAAGAGACAGCAGTTAGGCGCAATACAAATGATAACCAATGGATGGAAGAAACTAAAATTTACCTCTTGTAATTTAAGCTCTATTTCACATCAATTAACTTTTGAAAACTACGGACCTTAATTCGAAAAACATCTACAATTTTTTTACATGTTTTTTAGACATTCAGACCAACTCGCGCAAGTACTGGGCTTGTAATAATGGGTATGTAATATCTTCGAGCTTCAGAATAAGTCGAAGCTGCGAGCGTGGAATGCAACTTTGGCATGAGTAAAAACTTCAAACATTATTACGAGGAACCTTGAAGGTTTTCTTCAAGTTCTTGGAGCTCCAAATTTCACACTTGCTCTGCCTCGAAATGCTCTGCTGTAAATGTTTACGCATATTCTATCTTCAGCACTAGTGCTCACATTAACTACTTATGGCCATTTCCTGACATGACTCGTATCCTTTATTTTTGTATCTGTTCATCATTGTGGGCGCACGCGCTTATATAAGTCCGCCATCCCTTCGAGGAATGTGTCTCGGAGTGAGACCATCAAACTTGATTTGACTCAAAGTTTCTGACAAGACTGGCGTTAATATCAAAGTTATGACTTATGATCCCAAATCCTTGTGGTCAACGTATGAGCAAAAACAACCAAGTTTGTTGTTGTTGTGCGAGCAGACATAATTTTTCGTTGACTCCTTTCAATTCGCCTTTGACTGCTTTCTCGTTGACTCCTTCCAATTTGAGATTCTGCTTTCATCATTTCCGCTAAGGCAAATCAATCAATTGAAATTTTGCTAAAAATTTGCAATTTCAATTCAAGACAATGTATCTCATTTTCATAATACCAAACGTATAGGCTTCTGGATTTCAGTGTTCCAATCCAATAGGCTGGAAATTAGGAAAAGTGAAGCTCGCTCGCGCTCTTATAACAAAGGAACCTTCTTTGAGGTCCAACTCGGAATGTGGGCTCACTCTAATGCCGATACCTGCTAGAGAAATTTGTCATCATGTTTTCCCGGGGCTTATTTGGTTGTTTGTACCACGTGGCTTTCGTTTCATGCAGTTTTTTTCGTTTCCAGGTTTTTTGGAGAAACCTCATTCTGCAGTGCGTAACATGAAAACGCATAAACAACTGTGATTTTGCACTGAACTTTCAAGTCTTTTACTGTTTATCTGTTTTGTAAATTGCCATCGATTACTTGCGTCTTTTTTGAGTGACTTATAATATTTTTTTTTACAGGTGATCTCCATACAACTTTTACAGTCAACAGAATGGGCAGAAAAGGCAAGAATCACTCCCGTGCAGCTAAGTGGGTGAGTAGAGTGGAACACCCGTTTCTTCATTACTAAGTGTATCAGTTTCATTTCAGAGGACTTCAACTTGGAATAGATATTTAAAGCTCAAGAATGTAAAGTAAAATTCCTTTCAGTTTCCGTTTTTTTTCGGGAATACAATAGCTAAAATACCATGATGTAATTCTTTAGGGTTTTCATTTAGTTGACCACTAATCAAATTCAAGGCAAATTTCATGAAAACATTTGAGCAAATAATAATTTACTCATGGCAGTCTTCTTAACAATGTCGAATGCCAAGAAAAATTATTTATAATTAGCAAATACGTTTATGAACGGGGCAAGAAATTATTTTTTATTGTCGATTGTAGCAAAGGTCAGCGGTAGGTAATGGTGAACAATCGACAGACCATTTCTGTCAATCGATTATATATTAAAAAATTTAACTTCTTAAAAAATCCACTTCTTTATTTATCTTTTTCGACAATTTAACCCTCGACCTGTTCACCCATAGCAGAACACTCTCTTGGCGCAGTATGTAATCAGTCACTAATACAGCTATCTTTTAATTGAAAATTAATGTGCTTCTCCTCCTACTTTCTTTTTGCTCATAATCATAATTTGTTAAGTGTACTTCAATGGACGAGATCTCAAATAATTTCACACATTCCAGGCGAAGGCCGACGACCTCAATGCAGTTTTCCAGCAGCCCATGCGAGCACAGCAGCGAGGTGAGTCACAAGCTCACGCAGCGAACCAAACATTAGTGAACCTCAATTTTTTTTCCTCATGATTCGCTCAGTTGAAAACCTTTGGTCTTTAACTCAGTTTAAAAGCACAGTGTACGGATAAATTTACTCATTCGATCCGCACGTGTTTTGCTTTATGACATGTGTGTTTTAATGTATTTCGCTAGTGTTGTCAGGAATTTCTTTCGGGAACAACCCAACAGAATTAAATTGAAGTTTCTCCTGTCAGCACATCAGTGCAAGTATTAGTTACATTCCTTTGCCTCACCCTTACGAAGAGCACCTAGGCTTTTCTCGCATCTCTGATTGCCTTATTTAGTCTACAATACATTTTTAAATTTTACATTCATCGTTTGGAAACACTCAGTGTTTGGTGTTTGTAGGAACGTGTTTTGTCGACCAATCAACACAACCGCTTTGTTCAATGCTCAATATACCTACTTCTCTTTCTGTTTGGTTTTCGGCTTTTGGAGTTGTTCATTTAATAGAGGAAGTGGTTGATGTGGTCATTGGCTCCATGTTCATATTACTTCACAAAAACTTGAAGAAAACCTCATTTAATGATGAAATATTAGGTCGTGTCTTCGATAACAGTAGACAAACGCTTGGCAAAAAGATGAAACTCAGCATTCATGCGTCTAGCAGAGCAAGTCTCAAACGTCGTCTCCAGCGAAATGGAATCTAACTTGGAAAATGAATAGTACCCTAAACTTGAGAGTCTTCATTAAAGTCTTGTGTTATTGCAGAAAGTCTCCATCAAAGTCTTGTGTTATTGCAAAGTGATCTCAAAGTGATTTTTGAAACACAGAGAGCAGGCCCAGTAATTGCGTGGTAACTAGAATAAAGAAGAGTTTTCATATTTAGATCGATGAATTCAAATCAAAAAAGAAATTTTGAGAAACGTCCTTATATATAAATACTTGATACCCCCGCTAAAACCCTTCCAAAAATACAAGTGGTGATCTCAGCCAGGCTCGACGCCCTTCACGGAGCAAAGAAAACTCAAGCCTCAACATGTAACGCTGGTCACTGAACTCCCTGTGCCACAGGCTCACTTCGTCTGTGGGTTGTTCTGTGCTGTTCTTTAAACAATTTAAACAATTTATTTACCACAGGTGATACAGAGGTAGAATGCTTCTTAAGTCTAGTACAATGGTCCAATTTGAGTATAGCTACCTTTAGGCCCGAACAAGTTCAGCGACTTCTAGGGCATCCTACCAAACGACAATTCTTCAAGAATTGAAAAAACAGAACAATTTCTTACTCCATTTCAAATACCATTCACTATTTCTTCATATTCTCTGTCAGTCTGACGGTGATTTGGTTTTAGTTTCTTCGGCGTAACTGAGGAACAAACAAGAAAAATGGATTTCAATCTGTTTTGTTATCTGAAAAAATTTTCCATTAGACCATTAAATTGTACTACATATTCCTCTGCGTTTCAAACTTATCTATTATAATTTATAATTTTTACAGTCGTATCAAATGTCAGAGTATTAGCTTAATTTGAATTTTGATTGTTTCCAAAATATGAATCTGTTCAATTTTGTTTTGTAATGGCTGAAGTGACAGCTCCATCATTATAATGCCAATAATAATGATATTATAATAAGTTCTATTTTCGGCAGGGACACCAATATTCCCTCCCACTCAGAAGACTTTCTTGCTTGCGCAAAAAACGTATGCATTCTCATGAGTTGATTAACAAAATTCTAACATTTTTCAGTTAGATACATCCATCCGGTATTCACCCACATACTTAATGGCAATGAGGACCTTAAAGACACAGTCACGTTACTTGTCTAACTATTTTCCAGATTATGAAGCGGAAACTGGTGCACAGAGGCAAAACAGGCTTCCAACTTGCGGGCTGCTCAACAACAGCAACGACTGTTACATCAACGCTGGTCTCCAGCTGCTCACCTGCGACCGCACCTTGGCCAGGAGCATCGAGAATGCGTTGCCTGGCGAGATGCTGCCCAGCGCCCCAGCAACGCAGTCGTTGTGAGTATCATCTAGTTTACTATGTTTTAATCAATTAAACAACGCTCTAAATAGTAACTGGGCTTCGGTAAATGCACGAATAGTACATTTGCCCAGTGAGCATTTGCCTAATAGCAAATGCGTACTGTGTAAAAGACGAACGTAATCAGCATTTTTCATAGCTCCGAAAAGTCTTTCTGTCACACTTGAGATCTGAAGTCAGGTTTTCCCTTAACTTCGTCGTCCATCGAACATATTCATTCAATAAGCTGTTAGAAATTGTAAACAGTATCGAAAATGAGTCGTTATTGTAATAAGAACATAATACAGTTCATTAATAAGTCTAACAGCTGTCTACAATTCACACGACTCAACATTCATGGTGTAGGATATCTAGTGCATGGTGTGCTAAGTTCAGTGTAGCTTGTGCGCTAAGTACAATGTTCAATTGATATATTAACAGGATGTTTTTATTTAATAGCTACCCCATTGTAAAATTGCTCATGATTACCTTAAGTAGTTAACACAAAAAATAAATAGACTTGGTCAGTGCTGATATATCATGTAAATATTTACATCAAATTTAATTTGAAACCTTAAATCCCTTCAGTGATAAGTCTAAAAATATAAGCTTACTTAAGATCACTTATGATAAGATAATATCAGATTAGATCACCTAAGATAGGACCACTTAAGATAAGATCATTTAAGATAAGATCACTCAAGATAAGATCACGTAAGATAAGATCACTTAAGATAAGATCACTTAAAAATAAGATCACTTTAGATATAAGCTTTTGTAGATCGAGCATGTTGATTACGAGAGCAATCGTTTGCGGGACATTTGTTCAGACGGCAATTGTCTCCCAACCTAATAAAACATGATGCCTGCAAAACAATCAATCTGTTCAAGCAGATCAATTCCAGAGATTTAAGGCTTCATTTTTCCATTTTCATTACATGTGTCGTATTTGAATAAATAAAACTAGATCTAAGTGAAGTCAAATCGTCCAAATTTATTATTTAAACTTTGCAGTAAAAATTAAAAAGGAATTCTGTTCGAGAAATATTTTTGAAATAAACTGTACGGATACGAGATCAAATAAATAATTAACATGAGCAGCTCTTCAAACCAAAGACAGAATTCAGTAGGTTTTTTCATGAAATGTCAATTGAGGTTTGCGATGTTACTTCTCAGCTAAAGCCTAAAACTTTACCAAAATCATAGCTGTTAAACTAGTCTCGAACAAATGCCCAACACATTTCCACTTTTGACGCTTTTCTCATTCCGCTTTTTGAGGTACAAGGAAGTGCCGCCGTGCACTCACCTGAACGTGAACACTCAGGGCGAGATTGAGCTAAACCTCCCCCGCATGATAGTGATAGTCCTTCCTCATAACCTGCATCGATGTCAGTTGTTTTTAAAAGTGAAGTTTGGGAGTAATGAAACAATTCCGTTAAAAAAAATACGTGGCCAAATGTCTGGAATATGAACAAAATGTTACCTATTTAAAAATGTAAATTGTTATCCCTGTTATTTTCTTCTTTGCGAGAATTAGGAATTGCTTCTGACTTTCGGTTCTTTCGATAAGATAAACTAAATTCATAAAAAAAATTCAATTCAGCAATCTTACTTTTGGCACCGAAAAATTTTCTTGCTAAACACACTCTTCTAAAAATAACTCCTTCTTGATATCAAATTAAGAAGTAGGCGTTTGCTCAAGCACAAAATGTCCTCAGAAGGGCACAAATTGGATTACGATTGTCTTGTAGACTCATCTGGGCGGTGAACGTGAAGGGATGTCACACTGTGTGGTTTCTCAAGGGTACAAATAAGTTATAATTGTGTCGAAAAAGTCAAGTTGCAAAGCTGCAAGCAATGCATCAGCTTGGATGGTGGACGCCTGTTTCGCCATGGACTCTACTTCATAACCTGTGTAGTTTGTTGGTCTGTTGGACCTTCAGGTCTCTCCAGAGCAGCAAAACTTTCGGGTGATTTTCACTCCCTTGTCGACGTATGTTCAATCAAAACCCCCAGGCAGGATAATTATTGCAACCGTGAAAATTTTGCTTCATGGAGAAGATGTGAGGTCCAGAGGCTAAGGTTTTCTTAACCTAACTTAGAATTTCACAAAATTGAACTCCGTATTTCTATACTCAAGGAATATAAGAATTTCC
>JACJUY010006213.1:12569-34791 GCA_014220935.1 Platorchestia sp. MABIK | reverse complement strand
CTGAATATTTGTTACTCTGCCTCAAGGTCTACACATGCGCAGGCGGAGAGTTACAAAAAATATGCAAGCCTATTGATGTCGAGGAACATTTGGTAATTCCAAATGGTGAGTAATTCAGCCTATTTTGACAATAATTCATGAGACTAATTAGACGTGATGAGTACACAGCAAAGCTGCATCTTGAATATATTGAAATGAATAAAATATATAATGATATTTGCCATTTTATGGCCGCTTAGCATTGGCATCAAACCTACGCCATTCCTTTGTAAATACAAAATATTTTATAACAGATCACATTACACAGTCGTTCTTACTGTTATTGCCATGCTTTGTTTTTTTGATATAATAAAAAATCGTTCTTACGTATATTCATTTCTGAAGTCCAAGTCAAAACTAATTTTAAATTTGTACTCGAGATCACAAAATTTTGCTTGAATATTTTCAATCAACTTCAAATAAAAGCAACAATCAATTAAAAATTTAAAATAGGAATTTGAACATTGAGCCTTTCTGTGCAGCGGCAGTGAGCAGCAGCACAACCTGCCCACCTGCCCGCTACGACCTGCTGAGCGTGGTGTGCCACAGCGGCTACACCCCCGAGTCCGGCCACTACACCGCCGGCGTCAGAGACTCCCAAGGGAACTGGGTTCACTGCGACGATCACGAAGTCTCGCACTCGTCGCTCCAGCAAATTTTGAATGTACGGGGATTCACTATGCCCTACTGTTTGCTCTACAAACGCTTATAGTTATCCCATCACTACACCGCGGTGTAGCTTCAGCTGTTGCAATTTTTGCGAACAGATAGCAATATTTCCGTGATTGGATGTCGTTATTTGAATCGACGAAGGCAATCCGGCGTCCATTTAAAACGAATGGTTTTACTGGAATATAATCCGTAAACCGATCCTCACTTGCCGAGTGCTTGCAAGTTGAAGGGGATCGATCGTTAGATTGTTCTCGCTTACCCCATTCAGGGAAGGCTGAAGATCTAAATACGCGTATTCACATTCTGTATATTTTCGTAAGAAGTTTGTTATTTTCTTAACTTATTTGGCGTCCAAAACCCACCAAGGACTTGTCTAGTCTTTTCTAAATAAATATTTTTAAGCCATTCATATCTTTACTTGAGAAAACCTTCGTTTTTATTGAACCACTACTTTATAGACCACCATTTCCAGTTTTATCTCTACAAAATATCCGGCGATTAAAGATAATTTGATTACTACTTCACAAACTCCTCATCCAAATTCAACCAATGTTCCCACCTGGTTATCCAAATCCTTTGCAATGCGCTGTATTGCGGTTATAATAGGGAAATCTGTTTATACTTTCCCTGATTTTGTGTAGATGATCTTGCTCGCTCGTAAAATCAAAAATTGCGTAATTTTGTTACTAATGTGAAGCCAATAAAGGCTTGACTTTGCAGCCATTGAAGGCTTGTAAACGAGGTGGAGACCTTTGCCAGGCGCCACGGTAGAGAAAACAATGTATGGTCAAACCAGTCTTTTTTCGTCGACTGTGTTGGTTTGCTGACGTCACAACAATGAACCAATAGCAGCGCTCATATTGCATCTGATAGCACTGCTACCCCCAAATCCGTCTCCACTATTGGCCTAACAAGGCGTTGTGGTGACGTCATAAAGTTTGTTTGAAATAAAGCCTTTCTATTGGCTACCCGAACAAGAAGGTTATTTTCCCCCATAGAAATGACCCTACCTTGCTTTCTCTACCGTGCCCTGTAAGCATATACTTCATTCTGTATACATGCACGAGTATCTATCACTGTCAAAAAATTTAAAAAGTGACAACTCACCGATGAGACATCGATCTTGAGAAAAGTAGTTTTTCCAGCCATTCCCTGATCTTGAATAGCCAAAAGCGAATTGTTTGAAACGAATATAGGGAGTTCTTGGCCAAGTGTGACTGGTAAGAACGGAGTAAACTATCTCGAATGCATGAAAGTTCCTCATGCATTGAATGTCGCTTCCTCATGAATGTCGCCTCTCCACAAGATAGGCACCCAGTTCATCCCGATTGACTTGTTCGAGGAGTCGTGAAGCAGTATCAACTATTTTATGCTGTCTGCTGGATCCTTAATTTTGTTAGAAATCTCAAAAGCCGTCTAGAGGTCACGGGGAGTACCAGTGTGTCAAGTGGATGACTTCAAATATGATGAAGCAAACAATTTGACCACGGAATTTGAGGTTTACTCAGAAGACAAACTTTATAAATAAGAAAATCCAAAGGTACAAAAACTAAAAAAATCTAAACATTGTAAGTTGAGCGCGTGATTTTTTAGGTTGACAGTACTCCCGATTTCATCAAATGCCTCGTTTGAAAATGCTAGACGGTGAAGATTACGAAGTATCATATTAACTTACGAGGGACTTTTCAGAAACTTCACGAACTGTCATATGATTTAAAAATATCACATATTCGAGCGGTATAACTGTATTTACCAGTTGATGGAAATCTCAGGACCTCCTTATGAAGTGTTGCACAGCCTCTACCATCAATTCAATATAATGGAACGTCAGGTATATTCTTAAATTTACTAGTGGACACGACCCCTCAAAAATGACGGGATTCGAATTTTTCTTCCAACAAATCTTCCAGATGTGAACGACAAACAAATATATTCATCCTAACTAGTAGGACCCGTGGAAATTCCACGGACAATCCCACAGTTAGGTGGACCCGGTCATCATTGGCTAACCAATTCCAACCTAACCTATTCTAACCAAACCCATCCAAACATATTCTAACGTATCCTATCCAAACTGTTCCTGAAAATGTGTCAAACATTAAGAACCGTGAACCCATTATAGAAATTCCGTCAAAATCTCCTAACCTATCTTAACGTATCCTAAACTAATATATATACCCTAACTTAAAACCAATGTCATCAGCTGGGTGGACCCGTGATAAAATTCGGCCAACATTCAACATTACCTCACCAATTCTAACAAGACATATTCTAACCTAACCTAACCTGATAATGTCAAACAAAAAACGTGGACCCTTGAAAAAATTCTTTCAACATTACTGAACTTTAGCTGACCTAGCCTATCCTAACCTAACATCATCACCTAACCAAACCGATCCTGATAATATGTCATATATAAAAAACCGTGGACCCGCGAAGAAATTCCGTCAACATTATTTAACCCATGCCACCCAAACTTAACATATCCTAACCGAACCCATCCCCATAATACGTTAAAAGTAAAAAACCGTGTCCCGTGAAAAAATTCAGTCAACATTACCTAACCTATCAAAACCTAACATATCTTTAACCTAACATGTTTTAACCTATCCTAACCTAACATATTTTAACCTATCCTAACCGAACTTTAACCAATGTCATTGCTAAGCTAGGTGGACTCGTGAAAAATTTGGTAAAAATTCGGTCAAAAATTCTAACCTAACCTGTCCCAACATGTATACACTAACCTATCCTATGCTAATGGAAGCTTTCCTGATAATTTGTCAAACATAAAAAACCGTTGACCCGTGAATAAATGTCGTCAACATTACCTAACCCATGCCAACTATCCTAACCTTACCTATCCTAACCTAACTTAACCTATCCTAACCCTACCTATCCTAACTCAACTGAACCAATGTCTCGTCATAGCCGTGTGGCTTTCGGACCCGACTCCGTGCGGGAAACGTGGGTTCGAGTCCCGGCTCTGGTGGCGATTTTCTCCGTTGGGTATAGGAGAAATAATTCTAAGCACAATACCCCACTCTACCCAGGTGTCTGAAATGGGTACCGGTCTCGACCGGGGGAAAGCGTCATGGCGTCCTTGTGTTAGTTATAAGGTATTTGAAAAACCAATGTACAAGGTGATATGTCTCAGGCTTGAATTGGAAATAAAGCATCTGTAAATGCCGATGTTTGTTTGTTTATGTCATTGTTAAGCTAGGTGGACCCGTGAAAAAATTCGGAAGACATTACCCAAGAGATTCTAACATAACATATTCTAACCTAACCCATGCTAACCTAACATATACCGACCTATCCTATCCATTCTGCTTGTTACCGTATATATAGTATCTTCGTAGACACGATACCGCGAGTCACGGCGCTTTCATAAAAATGAGCAGAAACCCGTGTGGATTACACGGTTTCAATAATTAACTCACTTCCAAGCATATGAAATTAATTAAAGTTTGTAGGAAATGTATTTTATTGGCATTGTTTGATATGGAAAGATTCCTGAAGCAATTACTGTAATTTAAAATCAAATTTGTATGCAATGTTGAACTTCAAAAAAATGAAAGAAAAATGAAATAGAAATAAAAAATAAAAGAAAATATAAAGTAGATAAATAAATGAAAAATACACAAATTAAAATATTAAAAAAATTAGAAAATTGAAAAAATGAATCAAAAAATAATAACAAATGAACATACTATAAAAATAATTGAATAAAACATAAATGGAAAAAGTAAAAAAATTAAAAAGTTGGAAAATATGAATAAATTGGAAAAAATGGAAGAATTGGAAATAAAAAAAAAATTGGAACAAATGAAAATATTGGAATAAAATGAAAAAATTGAATATAAATAGTAAAATTTGAAAAAATTAAAAACTAAAACAAATGAAAATATTTGAAAAAATTGAAAAATTTGAAAAATTGAAAAAATGAAAAAATGGGAATAAATGAAAAAATGGGAATAAATGAAAAATGGAAAAAAGGGATAAATTGAAAAAACTGAAAAAATGAAAAATTCGAACAAATGAAAAAATTGGAAAAATGATATAATTGGAACAAATGAAAAAATTGGATTAGAGGAAAAAATGGGACATAAAATGAAAAAATTGGATTAGAGGAAAAAATGGGACATAAAATGACAAAATTGGAATAAATGAAAAATTGGTAAAAATTAAAAAATTTGAAAAAAATTAGAAAATATGATAAAATGAAAAAATTTGGAAAATGAAAAAATTGGAAAAAATTAACAAATTGGAAAAAATGAAAAAAAGGGAAAAATGAAAAAATTGAAACAAATGAAAAAATTGGAATAAATGAAAAAATTTGAAAAAATGAAAAAATAGGAACAAATGATAAAATAGGAAAAAATGCAAAAATTTAGATGAATGAAAACATTAAAAAAAATTACCATTTTGGAAAAAAATGAATAAATTGGAACAAATGAAAAAATTGGAAAAAATGAAAAAGTTGAAAAAAATGAAAAAATAGGAATAAATGATAAAATAGGAAAAAATGAAAAAATTGAGATAAATGAGAACATTAAAAAAAATTAACATTTTGGAAAAAATGCATAAATTGGAACAAATGAAAAAATTAGAAGAAATGAAAAAATTGGAAGAAATGAAAAAATTGGAAGAAATGAAAAAATTGGAATAAAAGAAAAAATTGGACATAAAATATAAAAATTGGAAAAAAATTAAAAATTGAAGAACAATGAAAAAATTGGAACAAATTTACAAATTGGAAAAATGAAAAAATTAAAATAATGAAAAAATTGGAAAAATGAAAAAATTGGAACAAATGAAAAAATTGAAAAAATGTGAAAAATTGAAAAAATGACAAAATTTGAAAAAAAAGAAAAAAGTGGAAAAAAATGATGTATACAATTGTAAAAAATGAAATAATTGGAAAAAATGAAACAATTGGAAAAAATGAGATAAGGGGAAAATATTGGAAAAAATTACAAAATTGAAATATTTGAAAAAAATAAATAATTTAGAAATGAAAAATTTGAATAAATTGAAAAAAAAATATTAAATGAAAAAAATTGAAAAAAATGAAAAATGAACAAATTGAAATCAATAAAGTCAACATAGTAGTAGTAGTATTAATTTGCTAGCGCTTCAGTAATTCGTATTATATCGCGCCGTAGATCTCACAGTTCAATAATACGAAATTCACATCGTTACACGGAAGCACACTATCTAATTGTTGTTCAAAGTTTGTCACAATCACCACTATGGAAAACACAGCAGCAGCCATCACAAAAACCGCTCTAATTGTCACCCACATTGTTGTCATCTTATAAGAGCCCCAGTTGATCTTTGTCGGGATCATCCACAGAGCCACGCACAATCCGCAAGCACAGGACAGCCAAAACACCCCTTAGGGGATTTCAGCTGCCCACCCATTTATGGCCGGGCGCCTTACCCACGCTGAAATCCCCAGAGGCATCTACGCAGTGCGCCCGGCCATGTTGCAGTTTAGTCATCCACATCTCAGACGTGAAGAAAGTTCTTCTTGCTTACGCTGTTCTTTTCTGGTTAAATTTTAGATATCAAGTTGCACTTCTCTAGGAACATCTTAAGCGCTGTCACACTGAAAGTTGAGCGCTCAATTTCCCTGAGCATTCCGGTCATTACATCCTCATCAGGACCTCGCAGTCTCGGGAAACATACATTCCTGGCAGCAGCATATCGAGGGCACTCAACAAGAAAGTGCTTGACAGTCAAAGGAACGTGGCATCGCTCACATCGATCGTGGTTGCGGCTGCCGCTCCATCAAGTGTCCGTGCGTCAATCGGGTATGGCCAATACGAAGGCGGCAGAGTATCACCTCCATCCGGCGAGGGAGGCAACTAGACGATATCCACTCACGCACGGTGGGTTTAATAATAAAGTCAACATATTAAAATAAAATTACCATATTAAAATAATCAACAAATTAGGAAAAATTAAAAAAAAAAAATAGATAAACAAATTGTAATAAATAAAAAAAAAAGATAAACATGATCAAAAATAATAATTATCCTACCCTAACCTAATTTAACCTATCCTACCTATCCTATCATGATAAAATGTCAAACGTATCAATGCATGTAAACTAACCCTACCTGATCTAACCTACCTATCCTATCCAGCCTATTGGATGAAGAGCGTTACCCACGAACTTAGTTTTAAGCGTATTAATATATAGATAGCACCAGCGATTAAAATATTCTTGTCTTTGTGCACTAATTAAACTATGCTATCCTATGGTCACAATCTGAAGCGCAATAGTCGTGGTCAAAGCGCTTTTGATCTAGAGGGCATCCTTGCCACTGCATTTCTACATGCCAACAGTGTGAACTGCATTATTACATGCAATAGTTGCCTGTCTCAAATGACGGGATTCGATGGGTTGCTCCAATTACCCTTGCAGATGTGGATGACGTACAAATATATCCATACTAAAAGCACCCGCGATTAAAATATTCCTGTACTTGTGCACTGGTGAAACTCGTATCACAGATACGGTCATTAAGCATCCTTATGAGCTTCACGGAGACACGCAAGAAGCGGACACCAAATAATTATAAAATAAATCAACACACCAAAGGTATTATCAGACAAGACAGCTGCAACTTTTCACATTATATTCAGTAACAATGACACTTCAGCTTATGTAATGATCATTTACATCAGTAGAGGTAAACAAACAGAATTACTGATCAGTAACTTGAAGCTATTTGTTTGCACACAGCGTGTACTTCTGAAAGGTGTAACGTTTGTTACATAATAAGCATAAAAATTACCTGAACACAAAATAGGGGAATGAAGTATGTACAATCAACGGAACGGATCTGTAACATCGACAAAAAATGTCGTACAGCACAAACGTACGCAAACAACAGAACATACATCTACGCTCACAGGCATCTTTAAGGCCTGCCGTATTCAGCTTCTAAGAAAACATCGTCCATAAGATCAAATTCCTTTAGTCCGGTAGATTACTAAATACATTACGAAATGAACACAGACGCGTTTTGTCACCTACTGCACACACGTCTGCCAGTAAATCCTGAAACATCAAACACACCGAAATTACAATTGAAATGCAGCGTAAACGTCTGGCCAGAGTTCGGTGGCTTTGGGAACGTTGATATAACGGATGAAGCAACTCTTATGCGCGCTTGTAAATCTTTTTTCTCGAACAATGAGTCAATACCAATGGCTAATTTCTAGCGAGAATTATGGAATTGAAAATTCTGGAGTTCAAGTAGAGGCCACAGTACGTCAAGCCCTCGAGGTCTCGGCTACTTTTGTTTCAAAAAGATTTAGACATTCACAGAGGCGCTCAGCGAAGACTGCATGGCGGAATGAGGCTGAAAAACGTCTAGCTGACAGTCGATCCAAAATTACCGGATGCTCGTGCACGTGAAGAACAGAAGGAATTCAGAATGGAGAGTTGAACGATCGAGGTTCCGAACTTCCTATGTTAATTTGATTTGATCATAAGCTAGTTTCAGCCTTCCTAACTGCAACACGGGAGTTCCAAAGAGAGGAAGCATGAATGCATCAGTTAGCATAGAGATGCAGAAACTCAGAATCTACGCACAAGTTGGGTTCTCACACACGATCCCCTGCGTATAGTAACAGAAAATAGAAAAAATAACATTATTGTACAAAATAAACGTCAAGAATATAGTCAGAGACGTAGAAAACAGACAGCAATGACATGAAAAACGAGCTCTTTAAGCAAACGAAAAACATATTTCACTTCAGCAGAAAGGTTTATCTAACTTTCAGTTCAGCACATCGCATTTTTCGCTTGAAACATCTAATTCGCAAAGATACAATAGTTGTTCCCCCTGAGGATATATCAAATATAAAGAAACCAGTAGTCAACGTCACAGTGATCAAAAGTTTAGAGGTTTACGATGAACTCCTCGTTAAATAACTCGTTCAAAGATGAGATTGAGGATAACATTGAAAAGGAACGATATGGTTTAAAAAAAACAAATGACATGATTTGAATAGTACTGAAAAAATATTAAGCATGAAATTGACTGGCTTGAAACCCATACTTATACACAAACCGAATATGCGACGATAAAACCGTGTAGTTTTAGAATTTAGTTCGGTGTTTTTATTGAATAATCAAATAGCTTTTAATTCGGAGTTTTCATTGGAACATCTACTCGTGCAACGGATGCCGTTTGTCCAGAGAGCACGTAATGTCAAGTTAGGGGAGATGAAAACTATTTTCTGTTGACTAGAGACTGACATCAAAACTAACTCGGACATTGCAGGCCTAATTATAACATTTTCCATCACAACTTCAGTTTGTGCCATCCAGTCCGGCCAAATTTGCGGGTCTGGGACCACCCCCCGCGTTGGGTGCCGCGCGGAGGACAACACGGAGGTAAATTTGGACGCGGTAACAGACCCGATATTGATGCCAGGTGGCGCACTGCATGGCTCTACGTTATGTCAGGTTTAGAGTAGGCTGGGTTTGGGTTCTTTAGGTCAAGTTTAAATTAAATTAGAGTATATTTGATTTAAATTGTTCATTAAAAAATAAATTTATCAATCAAAATAATTATTTTCGAGGTGAACGCGTGTCTTTGCGTGAAGATTAGATTAGTCGTTAGTTTTAGCCTCCCTACCCGCAGCAACAAATGAGATCCAAAGAGAGGAAGGAGGAAGGCACCAATTAGTATGGAGTTAAGGAAACGCGGAATCTACGCAGAAAAGAGAAAAGGTGGTCCTTAATATAACAAAAGCATTTTATTTCATTAAAAAAAAAAGCCTACCTAACTCTCAGCTCTTGCCCTCACTTTGTCCCCCTGGGAGCGCTAATTCCCATAGATACAATAATTGTATCCCCCTGAGGGGTCTTTGTGTGAATCCAAATTGAGATTTAATGACTAAGTTTAGAATAGGTGAGGTCGTCTTAGTTCAGAGGCGTTGATTAGATTCGACGAGCGAGTTTAAGCCTCCCTAACCACAACGAACGTGTTAGCAAAGAAGCACAGGAAAGGACCATGTAGTACAGAGTTCAACATACGAGGAATCTGGGAGCAAAATATGTTTTTAGTAAAGATCCTGAGCATGACAGAAAGTGTGTTTATAAAACAAGACAAAGGTTGAAGATCAAAGTATGAGATGCAGAGAAACAAGACAGCAATAAACGGTAAAGAAAAATTCCAGGAAAACAAAAACCCTGGTTGGTATATTTCATTATCAGCACGGTAGTCTATACAAACAAGAGCTTGGGGCGGAACACCTTCCCCTCGGGAGAACTAATGCCACACACTCAGCAGCAGCCGCCTTGAGAGACATCTAGCCTGGATCACAGCAACACCGAGTGGTTGTTCAAGTCGTCATTCTAATTTGACGCGTTCGGTGGGAGAACGACACAAACGCCAAAAATTTGAATTTGCAGATTTTTGTTGCAAAACGCGTAGAATATCAAGGAGAATCTAATCGCAAGTTATTATTTTCCAATTCCAAATATTTATGTGAGAATAGGTGCTTTTATATTGGATAAAATTTTGTTGAAATGTGGCTACTTGATACAATCGATTTTTCTTAAATTCTCTACCTATTATGTTCCATTTGTTTTTTTTTTTAAAGACTCGCAAATCGACATGCACTAACATCATTGTTGTTGTCCATTGAATTCTAACATCTCAAAAATTTAATTTTGGAAACACCTTTCTAATATGACTGGAAGAAAGAAAACAATTGTGGATAAGTGGGGAAAAAAAGAAACAGATATTGTACGACTATAATTACATTTAAATGAATGATAATACTCTGCCATTACACAATTTTTAAACCCCATTGAAAGACTCAAAGTTCTACAAAATGCAAGTAAGAATCTTTACGCCCCCAACACTTCAACTTATGTAGTGGGAAAAGTATAAAATGACGCTTACGTCGTTCTTTCACTGAACGCGTCGTATACTGTGTTGTGATGGAAGAAAAGGCTCACTATTATTCTGTTTCCAGGGGATGTTTTCTGGAGATTTTTTGCTGACTGATTTTATGCTTAGTTGATAACAAGTTGGCTGCTCTCTGCACAACACGTTGGAAGCGTATTGTTACATATGTGTACCACTAGGTATACGTTCTGGTGTAAATGATCAGCATTTTATGCAACATAATACAATTTAAAAATGAATTTCAGCGTACGAGTTGAAACAATACAGCGCAGAAATATTTTCATTGTTTTTTATTAAGACTTGAAATATATTCGAGCAGTAATATTGTTTTTTTCAATTTTGGCACACACAACCAAATGAACTTAAGTAACCGCAGCGACCGCGCAAACGTAGTCAATGAGTTAAAGGTAAAATACAAGCAGCGCGAGAGGCGTGTAGATTCAGATAACATCTTTTCTAGCGAGGATGGGAATTACTTAACATTGGAAAATATTAGAACTTCACAATGTGTAGCGCATTAAAAACACTGGCGTTCAAAGAGGCGTAGTGCAGGGCGGTCTATTTTACTGTGCCAATTAGCAGAATTAGTTTGCATATACATAGTACATCCTAGGATCGGTTTCTGCACCTCTGCGCTCATCAGGTGTGCTTGTAGACGACGTGGTACCTCTTCAAAGAACTATTAAACGTAGTAATATAGTCGCACAGCTCACATTTTAGTAGCTTCCCAATTTAAGCTTCCTACCTAGATGCACTTTCATGTTACCATTATAATAAGAGTTGGAGTCACACAACTCACATTTTAGTAGCTTTCCTAATTTATGCTTGCCATCTTGATGCACTTTCATGTTACCATTATAATAAGTTGAGTAATGAAACAACTCACATTTTAGTAGCTTTCCTAATTTATGCTTGCCATCTTGATGCCATTTCATGAAACCAGCATAATAAGTGGAGTAGTCACACACAGTTCACATTTTAGTAGCTTTCCTAATTTATGCTTGCCAGCTTGATGCCTTTCCATGTTACCAGTATGACAAGAGTCGTAGTCACACAACTCGCGTTTCAGTAGCTTTCCTAATTTATGCTTGCCATCTTGACGCATTTTCATACAATTATTATTTATGGTAAAATAATCACAGAGCTCACATCTCAGTAATTTACCAATGCTGTGCTTGCTGGCTTGGTGCAACTTGAAGCTACTTCCATAAGCGGTGGAGAATGCACACAGCTCGCACTTGAACAGTTTCTCTTTGCTGTGCTTCCTGCTTCGGTGTCGCTCAACAAGTCTTGTGCGCTGAGGAGTCGTCACACAACTCGCAATTGTACCATGTTTTTACCTCCTGTTTTGCTCTTTTATGTTCCTTCATTGGTTTCTTTCCAGAACCGAGGCACACCTCATACATAATTTTTCTTGTTATGTTTCACCTCTGAACACAGTTTTGATTTATTGGAATGAAGAACAGAATAACTAGAAGACTCGTACTCGAAATCAAGCCCTAATTTATGCTCGTCACGTAGGGGCACTACAAGTTCGTCCTACCGAGTACTCGAGTAATCACAATGTGCACACAGGAAGCGTACTGATTTGAGTGTGTCCGGAGGGTTGACCTCTACATCACTGCCGCTACCCGACACGTCTGACGGTAGCGAGTCAGCGCTCCCTTGAGATGCTCCGGCTGATCTCTGGTGAACAGCACTTGTGCTGCACGCACCAGAGCTGCCTTCCCTCAACTCGTCCTCTGCTTCTGCTTGCTCTGTACGCGCCTCAGCACAGGCATCGTCTACTTCTTTCTTGAAAGTGAGGGCAAAGGGAGCTGCGCTCATTTGGTCCTGGAATCAAAAACGTGAATCATTTGAATCCACACAAATATAACATTTCCGACTAGACTTGAATATCCCTTCAATATGAACTGTAAAATTTGACATCTGTAATACCGAAAATTGACATCTGCTATACATGACATCTGTAAAGTCAATCATCAGTAAGCAGTCAGCCAGCCAGTCGCAGTCAGGTGGTAGTCGTAGTCTGTCGCTTACAGTCTGCAAGAGTGCCACCTAACTGATGTGCGACGGACTGACGGCCATTAAGGTAAACATGACAACCAAAATTACTAAGACAGAAAATTAAGCCAGGCGCCTATGACTAAACGGAAGATACCTGGCAAAACAGTTATTCAAGAGTCTTCCGATCTTGCTCGCTCTTCGCGCGTATACTTATCAAAGATCTTCCTAGTTTCTCCCTTCGGGATTTTCTTTCTTTTTCCGGTGTTACTGTAGGGCAGTTAAGGTTTATTGTTGCTGTGAATAGTCTTCCAGTCTGGGGGCTTTTACACACCACTTCCGTTCTTCCTAGTTGTTCACCATCGCTCATGGATGAGAATCTACTTCTTTTCTCATCTGCGTCATTAGCTTTTCCAGCTTTCTTCCTACTACACTGGTGTTCCGGTGATGGTTCCTGGTCTTTTTGGCGGTTTCTCTTTGTTACCACTACATTAAGTGGATCATTGGGCGTATTAACTGCCTAGGCGAAGTTCATTGAGAAATTGGGATGTCTGTCATGAAACAACAATCTGGCCTGTCCATTTGAAACTCTTTCCCTGCTCTGTATAACTAAAATTTCCACCTCAATTGCTCTCGTCTTGCAACCCCTCACACCTGCAATATGTTGCTTTCCGCAATGATAACATTTTAGATTTTCTAATTTACAGTCTATGTAACCAACTGAGCTACATTTCAGGCATACTTGTCTCCTTTGGCAATACTTTATTCCATGGCCGTATTCTAAGCATTTCTTGCACATCATAGGTTTTGGTTTTACCTCGTAGACTCTCGATTTTGCTTGCACTCCTGGGGTATTGATGAAGTCTGGGAGTATGGGTTGTGTGAATGATACAAGAATGGGCTTGGCTAGCTGATTTCTTGGTTTCATCCAAGTGGCAAGGACCGCGTCTTGTATACCGCACTTTTCCAACAAAATTAGATTAGATTAGGGGTTAGTTTAAGCCTCCCTAACCGCTACAAAAAAAAACCGTTTCGAAGAGAGGAAGGAGGAAGGTATCATTTAGTATGGGTATTAGGGAATGCGGAATCTATGTAGAAGGTGCAGATAAACAGTACGCTGAGAAAGAAGTTCATGAAACAAGACAAAAGTTGAAGAAGAAAGTAGTAGGTGCTGAAAAACAGGACAGCAGTGAACCGAAAAAGATGGTCCTTAACGTAGCAAAAAATTTGTTATTTTAACAAAAAGAAGGCCTACCTAACTCTCAGCTCAGGCTCTCTCACATTTTCCCCCTGGGAGCGCTAATTCCCATAGATACATTTGTATCCCCCTGAGGGGACATTTCCAACAAGCCTTTCTTTCAAAGTTGTTTAAGTCATACTCATACTCATAGATATATGAGACCCTTTTGGAAGGCAAAGTTCAAATTTTCTTCCACAGAGAAGGGTAGTTGGTCGATTTGGTGCAGTTGTTCCATCTCGAGTCTTTGTGTTGTGTCACTTACTTCTACTGTGAATACTGTTTTGCTGCGTGATCTGATTGCTTTGGGCTTACTTCCAAGGTGCTGGGTGATGCACTTCTCGAGGAGCCACGGTGACATCTTCCGTCTGTGTGCCTCGTTCATCTTACAATCGAAGTGCGTTATGAATTTGTTGGATGGTGGGACTGGTGGGGTTTCACTTGTTCTTTCCCTAATTTGTTTCGCTCTTCTTAGGGTTCCTTTGTCCCTCTCTGTTATTTCTAGCAAGCCCCTCTCTTCAATTTCTCTTTCACAAAGAATGCTTCCGGCTACATGGGGACCTCCACAGTGAAAACATTTCAGCTGATCCGACGTGCAGCTTGGCGAGGAATACCCTACATCGGCGCATCTTCTGCACATCGCTGAGGTATTAAGACTGCATTTCGTGGTGTGCCTGTGTGTTTGGCAATTTAAGCACATCATTGGTTTGTTTTTTAATGGGTAAACTTTGGTGTCTTGTCTTTCACCAGGAGCCTAGATGCTGTATGGAACTGTCGGTTGCTTGAAGGTAATCAGAAAGGCTCGGGTCTCCGGGTATGTTGGTTTGATGAAAGTGGCTTTGGTGACGTCCTCTATATTGTAATGTTCCTGGAGTCCAGTCTTGAATTCATCTATGTCAGTTATGTGAAGGTCACTTACAAATATAAGGCCCACTGAATTGTTGAAGCATCCATCCTGAGCTGTCTGGCACGGTGCACCATCCACGCACGCTAGATCCACCATCCTCGCCGCCTGTTCTGCACTCCGCACCTCCACCAGCATTGTTTCACTATTTATGTTAAAAATCTACATCGGTGTTGAGCCAGTCACTTCTTCAATTTTTCCTATAATATCAAAAGGATTTATCGTCCCCTTCTTTCCACGTCCGAAGGTGATTGAGAAGAACCTCGGTAAGTTTCTCTCCTCAGTAAACACGAATGGCCCATATTTTCTTCTTTCGTAGTTTTCTGCTGTCTGCTAATTTCTGGTCCATTGGGGTCTTGGATCGAGTTGATACAATCGCTTGTTCAATTTCTGCCAACCGCCGCTCAATCACAGCCATCTCCTCGGCACTTAGATCAGCAGGCATGTTATTCTCATCTTCTATTCCAATTCCACCCAGCATCAACTCAATCGCTCTTTCAATTCGCCCCTTAGAACTTGTTATTTTGCTGACTTGTTCTTTTCTGTCAGGTGGATCACTTTCTGTTCTCTCCTCGCACAGCTGCAGAGGCTCCATTGCTCCTCGGTGAGGACCTGCTGCCTACTCCTTGCTCATTGTATATAAGGGGTGGGACCACTTGATAAATCAAGGGGGCCGCTTCTAGTTTTACTTTTTAACACGAGAACAATTCAAGATAATTACACAAAACTAATAAGATAAGAACCCAGGTGTTAGTGGGCGCCAGCCACGTCGGTTCTACCCACGGACAACACTTGTTTAAATAATCTTATGATCACTATGTTGCCAATTTACATGAACGATATGTAATGAGTTACAACTCCTAGTGGGTATACTAATGGTACCACCACGGGAAGGTGTGGGTGGGCTGGAATACTTGTTATGGACAAGTAATCCTTATCAAATCTTTGTCTATAGACTGCTCCCTTTATGATACATATGACGAAAACACAGTTCGGCATCAGTAAAACGTGGTCGAGGGAACAGTGAAAATTCCATATTTTATTTCAACAAAAAGGTCTACCTAACTCTCAGCTTAGGCCCTCACATTTTCCCCCTGGGAGTGTTAATTCCCACAGATACAATAGTTGTGTCCACTGAGGGGTCATTCAAGTGACACAGATTGGAATGAAATGTTATCCAAAGAGTGATATGTTTTGACAATAATGTCAGAAATGCTCAAGAGAATGCAAGGTAACAGCAGTAATAATGTGATAAAAGTTACATGATGGGGGATATGAACAGGTCAATACAGATTATATGATAATTAGTCCAATGTTGTGAAGCACGACCTGAAATGCTCCACTGTAAATGTACCAAGCATTCAAAAGGATAGCAAGGCTTCAAATTAGAAGCATTCATGAGGAAACAAGCAACCAATAGTATACATTAAAGAAGAGAGCAAAGGACCAACTTGACTCATTCGAGAGGAGAGCACTTGACCAATTGAAAGCATTTAAGAGAAAGGTAGGCATCGGATTGGAAGCATTCGAGTAGAACGTAAGCAACCAATATTTAACACACAATAAAATAAGTAACAAACCACAGCACCTGGGGTTATTCATTCCATTCACTGGGTTCATCCTTCACTGTAATGGCCTCCAGCTCAGCATCAGGCATTTCTTGTTTGATGTAAATTGCTTCTAGATGACTCCCAGAATTTGGTTCAACTGCAAATGACACAATATCATTAAGAAAACTCAGATCAGAGATAACAAATCTAGTAACAATTCTTCTTGTGCTGTAATACGAAGAAAATTGTTCAAATTTGATGGTGATAAAAAAATTATCTGTTGATCATGTGAAGAGCTAAAGCAAATTCGTAGAGTTAAGAAGTTGGAATGGAATCTAGCAACACTTGCTCCAGTGGTGGACACAAAAAACTGGATTAACTAAATTAACAACATCTCAAGAGCTTGAGGGATTTAAATAAACAAAATTACTTTTAGCACACCAGCAAATTTTACTGCCAATAAGTAGTAAGAAACAAGGTCTTTAGAATAAATAGCTCATGTAAACCACACAGAACTTGCAAATGCATTAAAAATTTTGCATTAGACTCTACAATTTGCACATCACCATACTTTTGAATGACATCAGGCAATTCACCATGGATAAAAAGGATTCAACTCAGCAGCAGGAAGTATTGCACCAAGTTATGATTTACAACTCCTCATAACACTGAAGTCCTTATTGTTAACAGAGCAATGGTGTACATTTTAGGGCATGATTTTAGGGTTCTTGAAATAACACACAATGAATGAAGAAATATCCCAATCATACCTTACCAGCAAATGCAACAAAAAACACCTTCACATAATACATAGATTACAGTTTTGATAATTTTTAGAACATGTAACAGACTCATATCAAGTGTGAAGAAATTTAAAAAGTAATATCACTGTATTAATGCTAACTCTATGTGTACCCATCATCAAAAAACTTGGTTTAAGTACCAGAATTTAAAAAAAATGCAACATTACACTCAAAGCATAGTTTAAAATAGAATGGAGGGTTATCAATAAGGTAAGGGTTACTCTGAGAATAATTCTTATCTAAATCCATTATATGAATGCCAATGTTTCTAACCTAAAGTTGTGCAATGGTAAAGACTAATATTCAATTTCACTGACCAACAACAAACAGAAATACACATGCAGTGGTACACTTTCAATAATTCACACATTATCTCCAGACATGACTGTGTACACCAAAATTTGTGCAAAATGACAGCAAGAACTACAGAACAATAAGTTGCAAATGATGTTCAGAACACACAGACTATTTGCATTAACATCTTATAATGTTGTCATATCTCCACTTATATACTGCGAGACATTCAAGTTTGCCGTCCTGCTAAAATTTGCAAAATCAAAGCGCAAATTGCATTTTATTTAAACTTCACTTCACCTTCTGTGAGATTTATGAAATTCAACTCCAATCAAAATTGACTACAGAGCTGATCTCTTTTATAACAATTTTGGTAGTTCTTTTATTACATTCTTGGTAGATAATTTTTCAAAGTTTCACTTTGTTTACATTTTACATTTCAAAAGATAAAATAACAGGTCTTATTTCTGAATTAATACTAAGGCTTTCATGTGAAAAACAATTTAGTTCATTTTTAGACTACTGCAGATAGGCATGGTTTTCTATTGTAATGTACTATCTGTTAACTTATCTCTTATATCTAAACCAGAATCAAGTCTCACCTTGTGCCACATTCTCTTCTGGAACTTCCTGCTTGCTGAAGTCATGCCTGCAACACAGCCTCTCCACTTCAGCATCAGTCAACTTCTGCGCCATAACCACTGCATGCTCCATGCTGGATGTTGAGGCACCTGAGCAGTGGACAATAAGATATGTGCTCGTCTTCATATTTGTGACAACTAAAGCCACAAACTGAAAACCACCACACAATGAAATATTTTCAAAAAAATTATATGAGAATGGAATGCTCAACAATAAAAAATAGAAATATTCTTCATTCATGGGCAAATATAACAAATGGGCCAAGCATTTAAACACAGCACTGCTGTCCACTAAACAGCTCAGATGATTCAATTTGTTTGTAGATTGCACTAAGTTTTTAAATTTGAGGCTATGTATTATAGGTAAAACAATACAAAACCTTATTTTGTTACTAAGAACAGAGAGGTACAATTCATTTAACGTTTAAAGTGCAAAATGTTTTCAAAATCTTTAATAATTAATTTAAGCATGCACCGCTGAATTGTATTGTGGGTTCATTTTGCTAGTTTTTTCACACTCAAATAGTCTCATGCTCCCAGTGGTGTTAGTTGGTAAAATATGATGCTTGGGATAAGGTTTCTAATAATGAATTTATAATTAGTGGTTAACAGATGTTACATCAGATGTTGTAGAAATTACGGTCTTCATCAGAGTCTACTATTGGTGGGCCAAAACAAAGCAGAAGTGGTCACCTAGCGTTAGTTCTTGAATATTCCGTGTTTTTGCCTATTAGAGTCGCAAAAGGTTTGTTATGTCCCATCATCAGTATCTATGTGAAGAGAGAATCACTAACTTTTGGTACAGGAGACCATCAAGTTTGGACTGGCCTTGAGAACAGGGGCAGCCCATTTAAACATTGTAACTAGGTTGGAAGAGAAAAATACAAAAAGCCCCATGCTTACTGTGTTCTATTTATTCTTTGACACACGCAATCAAAAAAGAAATAAATTATCAACATAAATCATAAATGATGCTCCAAAAAAGGCTATATATATGTGATAAAAAACATCAATGATCAGGAACGATCATTTTTGAAATTAAAAAGAATTTCAAAAGGGGGCAAATGTCTTGGGTTACTATTAACATGTTATCCATATAAGATGGTGCAAATAACTCAAAAAACATGAAGATACCCTTTAATTTCATGAATTTTTTGATAAAAAAACATTGATATGCAAAACTTCCACAGATCTATAAATGTTTCAGAGACTGTTATTGTTATTAAAGACTGTCTACAGTGTTTATCATTAGTAATCATGAAATTGCTTTAGAAACTCCAGTTTATGATATCCTAAAACCTTCTTTTGGCCCTGCCGCACAGACTCCAATGTCGCCAGATTTTCAACACCCCCACCCCTCTCCCTCCACCTCTGTAGCACCAAGAGCAATGATGCCATTTTTGCCAATTTCTAAGCATTGAAGTGAACTCTCACACGCTAGGGCACCGAGAAAACGCTCGATAAAACTTATGCACATGAACTCAAGTGTTCTTGATAATAGAAGTGGAATATTGAGTACTTGCTCTATCATTGTGACATATAATAACAGAAAGAAAAGTAAAACATATGCACAAAAATATTTTCGTTTTATTCTTTGTATCACTTCTCAATGTACACATCATAATAGGATGAAAATGATCTCTTATATAAATGTTAAAACAATGCAAATCATTAGTACGTCCATAGAATTCAAGATATTTGTTACATTATGTATAATACAAGATATACTTAGCATTATATATTAAAAATAAATGTGAAGTTATATTGAAATTTTCTATTTGAATAATTGCAGGTATTGCAAATTTTAGAAATTTTTAACGTGCTTCATTCAATTAATATATTTTACGAGTTTTGGCATTGGGCTGAATTTTCTCAATGTTAGTCGTTAGGTTTTGCTTACGTTTCACTCCACCGCCTTCCAGAAGTCTGCCTTTTCCTCGCGATTCTCCATTTCGTCGTCTGAATGCTGATGTTGGCTGGCACAAAATTTTTCTTCTCGGAGAACCATGTCGAAAATCTAAAGATGTGCCAGCGGTCCGCAAAAATGTTTGAAGTTGTGCAGCATTTTTGATATTACGCATTCTTGAAGAAAAAACTTCTAAAGCAGTATCAACTTCTTTGGAATCATATTTTAAAAGCAAGTATTTCAAACATTTTACGGTGCTGTCAACTTTTTCCACAAGCATTGCGTTGTTAGTAGTTGTCGCTTCTACCCTTAATTTCAGAGTAGTTGCTTCTTCTCCTGATGAAGTATCATCAGTGGGGTTCAGTACGTTGATAGAGCTCTTCTCAGCAGCATCAAGAGGTTTCTTTAAACTTTGGAAGATCTCAAGATCAGGGGTCTCTTTATCCACATAAACTACCCTTGCTAAAGCTCTCTTGTCTTCTGCAGAGAAACTAAGGCTCTGTGGTAGACGAACAGCACTAAACTGAGAACAAGCAATTTGATGTTTGCAGATTGCACCAGTTTTTCCAGAGGGACAGGTGCACAAGCCAATGGCTAGGTCAACACTGTACGATACATCTCGATCACTTTCAGATTTAACGTTAAACAAAGTGCCTCCCTCATGAGTTATGGAATCCATACTTATCTGACTTGCAGTTTTAGACGAACTGTTCCTCTTTACGACAACATCAAGCAAGCGAAGGTGAAGATAGCTGTTATAAATCTCAGCCATGACACTCAACAGGTGAGATGCATTTCGGACTTTGTTCCTGTAAAAATAAACGTCATTTACACATACTACGTACTGAATTACTCGTTTGAAACAGCACATATAAATAATAACTTGTGTGAAATTTCAAGAAATTGTTCTGAATGTACAGTTAATATTTTACCTTCGTAGTACAATGTCCTTGATCACCATCATCATACTTTCGCAAATGTTGTTGGTGTTGTGTCCACGCAATAGGCACCCTGCTCGCCATGGCAAGCTCCAGCACTCTCTTCTTTCAACTGCTGCTCGGAAATACCTGTAAAAAGGATATGTAATTGCTAAAAAAATTACATTGGAAAAATGTTAAAATGTAGAAAAATATAAATAGTAGTAATAGATGTATAATCAAATTAATCATTCTCTTACTCTGTGCATTTGGGATGTCTGCGTGAGAGGTCTGAACTGAGAAACTCATTCCAAGTTTGGTCAAAAGCTTCTTTTGACTCTGAGTAAACAAGTTCCTTCAGCATGAGTATCAAAGGTTTTCTCTGATCCAATTCAACATCGTGCTTGGTGAGCCAAAGCCAGCGCCAGGCAGTTTGAAGGACATGGAAGACGCAGAGAAACAGCTTTGCATTTGGCCATACTTCACTTAATGCTCCTCTCTCTGCTTCACTGTCATCCGTAACAATGCACTCAGGTTGGCATCTTCCATAAAATCCTGACGCTCCTAGTTCTTCTTGGAGTAGTCGAAAACCTGTAATCAAAATTGTCATTGTTTATGAGAACACGTGTGATTGTGTGTGTTGTAGATAAGAAACTGTCATGACGAGGTTTACATTTGTTTTAAAACTCATTGACATATATAAGTAAACTATTTTTCAAGTTTATTTGCATTTAGTTACAAGGCAATTGAAGTTAAATCTAAAATAAATTTATTAAAATTTTACAAGATCAAATTGCTGTAGAGCTTCAATATATTTATCACAAATGTATTTTATACTGTATCATAAATCAGGCAAGCAGTCATATAAGTGAACATTTATTAAAATCATTTATTATAATTCAAGTCCTTTAATCTGCATATTTTGACAATAAGTATTTTACATGGTACTTTCATCATGGTTCAGTGTTCAATCAATTCTTTAAATAGGTAATTTAATTTCAAATTTTCAACTGAAAATCCTTGTTAATTTGTTGATATCCTAACTTTGGTCCCACTTTTACCTCAAATGCTTTTTAGACAGCTAAAAAGGAACAAAATAATACATGCTAGCAATAATATTTATAACATAAAGTATTTGATCATTGTTTAATTTGTAATTTTGTGTATGAATGAATACGGGGTCAATATTGATTTTAGGCCTTTCACGGAAATTAAACATTCTGTTCCGAACAATCACTAAAGGAACACATTTAAAAAGGTTTTACAAGAATGACATTCTGCTCGCTGATGCGTTATTTTCGAGATGTAACA
>JACJUY010006212.1:67485-77521 GCA_014220935.1 Platorchestia sp. MABIK | reverse complement strand
AGAATGCAGGCAGACACACAGTCAACAGCTGCAGAGCGAGCGTGACTGTCATCTAACGAAACGCACGGCAATCTTCACCGAGGAAACGCTGTGCCTTGAGCTGACGCAACACCGAATTCAGAGGTAAAATAACAGGAAAAATATCATACTCTAGTAATTTTTCCCAGAGCACTCAGTGAACTGTTTCAGGCTTTGGCTTTAGACTTCACTTCAAAAGGTAAATGGTAAAAAAGTCGGGATAGACTCAGTGAAAAGGACAGATTTATCTATCCTATTACAACCATTATTGAAATATAGTATTTATTCTTGTGAGGCAGAGAAACCCGTATAACAGATACGCTCATCAAGTATTTAGAGCTGTACCGGTGAGAAGCTCCGATAGTATCAGAAAATAAAAATAAATATACAGTGTTCCCAGAAGTAACCAACCCTTTTAATTTCCAAATGAAAAAAGAACTATGAATGCTAGTATGTGTCTTTACACTTGTTTCATCAGAAAAAAAAAATTTTATACCTTATTAACATTGTCAATATAATGCCCTTTAAATGATGACTACAGTTGCTTTTACAACGTATGGCTCTTTCCTTTGTCGTTTTCATACTAATCTTAAGTGCACCAAACGAAGTTGAGCTATTTGAAAATTTATATTATTTTAAAGTTTCTGTAAATTTTCCTGTTTTATTACATAAACTCGTGATTTAGGAATGTCCCACTAGAAAAATCAGATGGGGAAACAGGTCAGGACAACGAGGAGGCCAAAAGTTGCTGAAAAGGGGGGGGAGAGCGAAATCAAATTACTACGAGAGTACCATCTTTATAATACCATTGCTTCTCTTCTCAAGCCTGTTGAAACTAAAGTCCCATTCCTCAACTTCAGCAATGAGCAATTCTCTCATAGTACGGTCTATTTCATCAGTACTGTTTCATTTGGGCCACCATTTTCAAAAAAGTAAGGACCGAGCAGAGTACAAGCAGTTATTCCACACACGTAGATAGTGCAGTGGTCGTCCTTGAATTACTCGTGGGCCAAGCTATATGGAGCCTTAAAAATGTTTTCCACCCGACAATTTTTTCAAACAGCCCAGCATTCATAATTAGTTAATTAAAATAGTTCCCTCTGGGCCACACTGTATGGCACGATGGCAAATGATAAAAGAGATAAACACACGACGACTATTGAGATAATGAACCATGCAGTGAATGAATGAGATAATGACTCGTGAATGAATTCACCATTCTATTACTTAGAGAACAGAATCTACTCTATCCTAACTCATCCTATCTCAGTTAACCAACCCTACTTGTCTTAACCTAATATATTCTAACCTATTCTACTCTAAAATAACCATCTATTTTAAACTTACAAATGGCGTGATCGTATAACAACCTAGAAGTCAACCGTTTCTTTCCTGGCAGTTTGCAAAACAATGATAAAATTACCCGGCGCTCAGCGCAGGTGCTTCTTCAGTGACGATTGTCAAAACAATAAAGGGAAACAATCGAAGCAAAAGAAAACATGTAGCCAATTTTGGTAATGTTATTAGCCCTATCTTTTAGCAGAACACACTTCAGCCGTTTTTAGGGACGAATACCTGCGAATCCTCTCGAGGTAAAATCTCGAAACCAATACACAAAATAACGTTTTCACACATTAATCAACTACAAAATTGTGTGCACGTTACAACAAAAGCATTTAATACGCGGAGGAAGAATTTTTGACAATTAATCAAGATGCGATCAATTTTTCAAGGATCACGAACGAAGTGAAAAGCTTCAGCAGTTTTTCTACGGTACTAATGCTTAACACCCAATAAAATGTTCACACCGATAAAATCGAAATAATCTCTTTTTAAATGAAATAGTTTTTACGAGTGCAAATAAGCCAAAGAGATCTTATTCTTCCTCTCCACATTGTCGACGCGCTCATCAATACGTTTTATTAATGCGTTTTCCTAGGTTAGCCCATAGGTTATAGTGAAAAATCAAAATACACACGTAGCAATAGAAAATAAAATAAAAAAGAAAAACAGTTTATTTCCAATAGAGATGGAACAGAAGTACCATAATTGGTACTTTTTGGTACTTCAGGTACTTCAAGACCTCAGGAATTTGGGAAAAGTACATTGGTACTTTTGTTATGCAGTTAATATATCCATATGCGTACACACGTGTAAGATATATGTGCATACATAAACATATTCAAATATATATGGCCTCATGCATATATATGTATATGCAGAGAATGCATGCTCAGAGTAAGAGTGTCCTGTGTAGAAGAAAGCATATAATATGGCAATAGGAACAGAATGCGTGGTGCACTCTCGAGCTGCTACAAAAGTCTCGTGTCGCCAGGTAGACACGCACAAGCATCAACAATGTAGATATGAATCTACATGGTACAGATGAATCTCCCTACACAAGCAACAGTGCATTTGTTATAACATAACATAACCTTCCACAGATTTGTGGTCTTGTAATTTTGTAACGCTTCTTTCATACTTTTGCATACATGATTACAAAAAACTTTTCAAAGCTCATAAGCAATATGTATACCCAACTTATTTTAATCTTTTTTTTTACTTTTTAATTTTCGACGTAAGACAACCAGCTTGAAAAAAAGGGCAAATGCGGCCGTCAGCGCCGATGTCTGCTCTTCCGTTCAGTGCAAATGACCGCACGGCTCATACAAACTGCACTCTATCACACTTCGCTCGGCTCAAACTTGCCCGAAATTTCCCGAGGATAGGGAATTTCATCCCAAGTAAGCAAGATGTTCTATTGGTTGAAAGTAGGCGTGTTTAGTTCACAGCATACCGTACAAGTTATCATGCGCAAGCAGTGGTGGGCACGATAACGAAAAAACGTTATCGCGATAACCGATAAATCGATAACGAAAACCTTATCCGCGATAACCGATAATCGATAATTGGCGAAAAATTTATCGCCGATAATCGATAACCGATAAATCGATAAATGCAAAATTCCGATACTAGCGATAACGATATTGGTTGCCAGATGTCCCAGTCCACATGAGGCCACACTTTTGATCAAAAAGGCCACAAAAGAGGCCAACCTTATTACACCATAACACGTACATCCTACACGTATAGTAATTGTCCCGAACTCGTTCCGCCCCGTCATGTCGAATCCCAGCGGGAAAAACTGAAATTATCGATTATCGATAGTTTGGAACCAAAAGTATCGGCGATACCGATAAATCGATAACTCGGGAAAATAAAATATCGGATAACCGATAACCCGAAATCGTTATCGCGATGAAGTATCGCGATAATTTATCGCGATAACGCCCAGCTTTGTGCACAAGTACCCACAAATAAAACCCATCAAATAAAACGAGTATAGATATGCAATTTATGCATCAATATAGTAATTTATGAAGAACTATAAAATAGCAGAAATTTAGTTATAATAGCATACTCACGTACATCCTCTGATTAAGCCTGGCAATATTCCTGAAGTCAGCAAGAAGGTCCCACACTTCTCTAGGTTCATGTTCTGGAATAAAGTACTCGTATCGTCGTTCTTGGTGCCCGCGTTTCAAAAGGAGAAGCATGATAAAAGCTATTGAACAGATAAGAATGATTTTATCTCTGCCGAGGCGAGCCATTGTCTGTTACGAGTGCTTTCGCTTTCTATGATTCTCAAAGTATGGACAAAATTAGAAGCGTGTTCTTCCGCACCAAGTCTAGCTGGATTACTGAATACACACGAGGGCGGAGCGTCGAGTGATGCCAATTAGGGATTTTTTTTTTTTTAACTGAGTACAATTGTACTAGTAAACGTCGATAAGTTCGTTATAGCCATTGGTTTGTTTATAAACAACATATCTAAATTTATTCTACTTCTGAATCGGAAAATGTAATTTAATTAAAACGTTTATCTAAATTTCAAAAAGTTTGCTTGGAAACTGAATGAACCGAATTGAGTGTATCTACGATAAGAAATGATGGAAATTGTTTAGATTTGTGGCGTCTATATATTAAAAACTAAATATTGGTTTACTATCAGCTGCGGTGGTATTGAACTATTTATTAACCATGGACGACGTGAATTGTGGATCGTGCGTTTATATTACTGGACCCATTTACAATTTTGTTAACACTATTTCTGAGCAAGTTGCGTGTGGATGATCAAATTATTATTAATTTGATTAATCATCGTATTAGCTAAATGTTCTGAAGCTTGAACGCTTTTTTTCTAATTAATAGTTGAACAGACTTCACAACTTTCGCTAATTAACAAAATTCTTTTTTATATTACGTAACATGTTGTGGGATGCAATTTGACTTTTGGAAGCTCTTGTTACATACATGCATCATTAATTTCCATTAATAGTGATTTAATTTGATCCCAGAGTTTGGCGTAGATGTTCCAGCTATATTCAGTGCAATATATACCTACGATATATAGTAGAATTGTAAGGTAGCAATGGATCAAATTGCTAACCGTGGAACACTGTTGGTGTACATGAAATGAGGTATTAGAAACTCTCACACTATTCTTAATTTAAATTAGTTAATTTAAATTGACTAAAGCCTTAGATATTTTAAAGCATTTACACTAAATACACACTGCAAATTTGCGGAGTAATTTTTATAGAAGTTTTTGACTTTTGGAAGCTCAGCAGTATTCCGGAATTTTGGGTCGTAATGTTTATGTAAAGGAAGAGATTGTCTGAAGGACTCAATAATTTGGTGCGCACCTGCTGTTATTGATTTTCATGGGTTTGTTTTTAAAACTCTTTTGTGAGGGAATTACGCGGAAATGTCTGCGATACAATTTTCGTTCAAGTGGTTGAGTGTGTTTTACGATTAGGCACTAAACTGCTTGTAATTGTGAAGCAACTTAGCCTCCCAAAGGCTACAACTACATTTGAGTAAATCTTCTCAAACAAGTAAAGTGCACCACCCAAAGAAACCCCTGATTATTAATTGAACACCAATCTTACATTGTGATTCAGAACTAAGTGAAATTATCACTGACTCTTGTAGCAGCCTGAATGTGAATAGCATCTCTCCTGTCCAACATACCTAATGTACCCATCAATTGCGACAATATTTACCCACTGTTTCACTGCCTTACTTCACTAGTGCAGAAATTGACCTGAACTTCATTAGTCTAAAGATTTTAAAAACATTCCTAAAACTGCAAGACAGGTAGTTATGACTAACACAGATCCTAAAATCTAATTATCTTAAGGAAATCCATTCTGCTTTGTCTACCTCATGGAATTATTGTGCAACTCTGTGGAAACAATAGAACACCAGTGTTTGGGATCACTGTTGATCAAACAAAAAGTTTCCATCAAGTTCAAAAACTACTTAGGACTGACAGCCTAAAATCTAAAACATGACAATTTTAACATTCCAATTGTTATCTCTGTTGCATTGGGTACACAGGTTAATTTTTTGCTCCTAAAATCAAAGGTGAGTTTTTTAATTTCTTCTGAAAGTCCTTAAATCTATCATGGGAGTTGGAATTAAGAAATTCCTCTGGTCCTCTAAAAATGCATATCCCACTTACTCATTCATTTCATTATATGACTATTATCAAAATGATTTCCTTCTTTGTTATTATATATCAAGTAGACTTACTTGTGATTACAACTACTAGGTATAAACTTTGAAGTTTCCCAATTTGTTTTGAACTCATAAATAGGCAGTAAGTTAGACAAAGTTGCACTTGATCTTTAATGCTGTTTGGTTTGTTAAAAAAAAGAATTGGCCATCTACCTGAAAATTACTGTTTTGGAGTAGATAGGGATAAGAATGAACTGAGTTAGCTGTTGATTTGTTGAAGCTAGTATGTCAGACACGGACAACAAACTATTTTTGAAATTGTGAATTGAAATAGTACATGAAGCCAAAACTACTAAATAGGAAAATTTATGGTTAATGTGTAGCGTTTGCTCATTAACGAATTTCAAATTTTTGGTGGCAAAACATAGTTAATAAGATTGAAATAAACAAGTTTTTTCTATGCACTTTCCGTCGCAAATGAGTATTTTACAAGTTATAGCGGTAAATTAGTTACCGCAACTCTAGTGTTTAAAGCGGAAAGTAATTCAAGTGCGTCGTATGGCAACACTGCAGTGGACACTTCCTTCCAACGCGCTTGAATGATGGAGCCCGTTCCTGCCATCTAAGACGATAATTAACGTACTGGCTGATACTGCTATAACTTGTTTTTTGGTGATAATTTCTATGGTGTTATTAACTAAAAGATTCTAGAAGCGGGTTCAGGCTCCGTGGGGCCGGCAAGTAATAAATTACAAAGTGCTTAAACGTACTTAAACAGCTCAATCGCGCTAAAAATAAAACCTACCGATCTAACTCGTAAAAAACTAACTTGTCGCAAAAAGTGTAAAGAATAAAAGTAGTTTATTTTGATGTTATTACTGTGATTCAAGCAACAAAAATTCAAAAATAGATGAGTAGCTGTTTAATCGACCGCATTCGTCATCATTGACAAAACTAAACCTACCGCTCTAACTCTTTAAATACTCTTTGCGATGGAAAGTGCATAAAAAAAAACTTGTTTCTTTGGATCTAATTAACTATGTTTCTGCATCCAAAATTCGAAATTCGATTATTAGCAAACGTTACACATTAACCAAATTTAGTTTAGGTGAATTTAAAGTTATGCTTGTAAATGCTAAGGAGTCTGATAACGATAAGCAGTGGAGTATTGGGAAATTTTAATAAGCAAAGCATAATGGTATAGATATCTGTGATGTATATTGAATGACAAATGATAGATAAATGTAAAGGAAAAAAATTAAATGAAATTATAAAAAAATAAAACAAAAAATGAAATCATTTTGTAAGAATACGCATTCTATAGAAATGTGTTTTATAATAGTAAACACAATAATAATGTTTAATTACATGGGATTTGTTTCTTTTTCAGTATTTATGTGATGAAATAGTAAGGTTTTTCAGATTTAATCATAGGTTTTCTACATTTGGTAAACTATTTTATTTGTTTTGGTTCTTAAATCTTGAAATTATACTTTGTTGAGCTGTGAAATATGAATAAGTAAATAAGTAATAAGATCTACTATTATGGAGTACAAATAAGTCTGAATGTGTGAGGTAAATGGGAAAGTTAGTTGCAGGGCTTTGTGTAATGTATGGTATGAATGCTATGCTCTGAACCAGAGAAAGCATTGAAATGTGGGAGGTGCTGTTGGTTTGGCTTTAGAAGCTTCAGGATTGATGGTAATAGAATTAATAGAAGGTAATTTATGCTAGGTGGAATTTAGTTTCACAGCAAAGGATGGAAGCTGTCTTGAGTTATCAGACAAGAATTGAGCAGTGCAGAATGATAGGGGTTCAAAAAATTTGCTTAAAATCTAAATAATAGCTTAGGAAAAAGTTTACAAGAGGCATGTGAAAAGGTTAAATAGCTAAAAGATTATACGGGATGGTAGACCTGTGGCTCATTGGTTTGTGGTGCAGTGGATGTAAAAAACATGAGCAGCATTACAAGAAGTAGAAGAAGGTATTTGGAAGCAGGGCATTGGTTGTTTGAATACATAAACTTAGTATGCAAGAAGGAATGTTTCTGTATGAGCACGTTAGTATAGTGATCACTATACCTTGTCTCTCTATGCCTTGTATCTCTATACCTTGTATCTCTATACTTTGGTCCCCATACTGGCCACCAATGTGCGGACCAAGGTATTGTGATACTCTGGAGAACTGCGACGTTTACTGATATCGGTGTTGTTACAGGTTGGGATGTGGTCCAAATGCGCATCTGAGAATGCTGCGAGCATACTTATACTTTTACAAAACGGGGTCAGAGGGACTAACGCGTTCACACATTTCTAAGTTAGAGCCGTTTTATGATGAAAACATTTAATCATAACTACATAGTGCAATTTGAATACACGCTGTTTGATTGTTTGGCTTTTATTATTAGGAGCAGTAATATTGTTCTCACTAGAAAAGTAGACAACTTCAACTGACTTGTCCTGGCAAGCCAGGGACTGAGCTAGCATGGCACCCTTACAACACACAAACAGTCACTATCTCAACAGAACATAAAATGCACTGTGGAAAACTCATTTCAAGTGGCTTGGCTTCTGTCACCTGCCAAGCTTTAAAACACAAGCATGGAGTAATGGGGATAGTACAACTTGTTGGAGTATGGCTCCTGAGTATTTCATGCTGACAAATCTGGCATGTTAGCAAGAAAATCAGGAAAGCCATTCTGTTCTTATATGTTTGTATATGTATTCAAGTATATATATATATATATATATATATTTTTTTTCCCATGAACTAGTGCTTTATTTTTTTGTGTAAAAGCTGGTTTTCATATTTGCTTGCTCTCTCTGCAGAAAGTTGATAGGAAAATGCATGTTCATTTTTCATTTTATTTTTTTGAAGGCATTGAGCTTCATGTCCATTTGGACAGGAACTGTATATTTTTAAGGTAACAATATAATTTTTATAATTGAAGATCATTAGTTATGCAAGTGAGGCTGTAAATTGAGCGACTGCAGTGCAGCAATGGACTCTCCACCCGAGGATGTTACACGCGTCCTCTTTGTCACGGCCAACATTGCAACATGCTTCGAACAGGTCAGCAGATTTCATACTATTTCCTAAAGTATTATATGTTATATCTAGAGCTTTATTACCTAAGATGTAACAAGAGAATTCTAGCAATGTGCAGATGAGATTATATAAAAAAACAATAGTTTTTCTGGATGATGAATGATCATTTATTTGTGAGTTTAAAAATATTCAAGTTTTATCCTTATTATATTATGATTGTAATTGTTTAGTTTTTCCTATTCTTACAAAAACTTATTTTAATTAGTTTTTCTAAAAGAGAAGTTGTGAGTGTGAGCATAAATTGGTTTACATTAGGTATGGAAGTTAAATTGTAAACTTTGTACTCACTAAATATTGTTGTGAATTCATGAGCAAGACTTCAATTTGAGATCTTAAATAATAGACTACAAAGGAACCAGTCCCACTTCCCTTCCTTTGGGTTATTTTTGATATTATATGTGTCTTTATCCAAATTTATATGCTGTGCACGTTTTTCAGCAGGAACAAGAATTTTAGTGCTTTTAATTATTTTATAATTTTTTCATGTATGTTTCAGCCTGATACCATGGTTGCAGCTTGGATGGATGAAATGCTCAAGGTGAGATATGTGACAGAAGAAACATAATTTTGGAGGTGAAACATTCTTTTGGAATCTTGCTTGATGTGTGCACTGACATTTCAGTTATTTTGTTGATGAGGTTGTACAGTGAATACAAGCCTAGGATGTAGAAGTTCAAAGTGTCGAGTTTCTTGAAATTCTTCTGTCATGCATTTTTGGACTTTGAACCTTCCAGGGAATGCACTAAAATGGTTGTCTCATAGTGTGTATTGGAGAGTTGGTGTTACACAAGATCCATTGGATGTCATTATTTTCAAATTAAGAAATTTCTCGAAACAATATACATCACTAGCTATTGAGGAAAACTATAAAGGCGATTTATACTGGTTATTTTTGTATTTTGGAGTACCATTTGAGAAGTTGTCATGCAATTTAAATTTCTGTGTGCAGAATATTTTCATAACTTTTAGTTTTGTGTTGTTCTGGTTAATAAATTTAAGATTACTAAATCTTCTGGTACAAGGGGACGCTTTATATTGATATACGAGCCTCTCTGATATACTCATCAAGTTGTGTGCATTGCATATCATCGAATGTTGGCGTTAGGTCACAAAATTTTTATACGAGAGTGGCAGAGCATCAAGGTAGAAGCTACCATACTGGGATTCAACTAGGTTGCCCATCTCATTCTTCTATGCAAAATCATGTGCATATTGGTACTGAGTTGTTCAAATATATTCAATCAAACTATTACTCTTTGGCATTTATTTTATTTCATAAAATTCTTCCTATCTTGCTGTTTGTGTGCTCAAAGTGAAAGACTACGCTTTGTGCATAGATTCCCCATTCTTCTACTACATTCTGAATGGTGTTTTCCTCTTAATGGCA
>JACJUY010006212.1:37118-48053 GCA_014220935.1 Platorchestia sp. MABIK | reverse complement strand
TTTGACTAGGTTTGGACGAAACTTCAACTAGGTTTGGACGAAACTTCAACTAGGTTTGGACAAAATTTTGACTAGGTTTGGACGAAACTTCAACTAGGTTTGGACGAAACTTCAACTAGGTTTGGACAAAATTTTGACTAGGTTTGGACGAAACTTCAACTAGGTTTGGAGGAAACTTCAACTAGGCTTGGACGAAACTTCAACGAGTCGTTGAGTAACCATGAGTCAACAAATAGATGCTAGAAAGCAATTGAAAATGACTAAATTTAACATAATGGTGAAATCGCCCATTAAAATGCAAGATTTTGCATTTTAATGCCATTTTTCCTGCTAGGGGATAGATTCGTACTTTAATACTAAGTTGGCAATACTGCAGTCCAGTGTCATAGTTTGATTCGTTTCCCTCACAAAGTTTTTCGGTTGCGTCATCTTTCCGCTCTATGGTCGTGTGATACCGTTATTAGCATGTATGAACAAATAAGTATTCACTGTTTAGCAATCTTGATTTGCCAACTGAGGTTATTATCCCACTATATTTAATTATAAATGATATTTTTTCCCATTTACAGGCGTAAAATAGCATAATGAAGCATTTAGTCTCAGAATTGGCAGCGTGAACGCAAGCAGTATGTGTATGTACTAACACACACAGTGTGAAGAAGCAAACACGGCTCTTTTCGATTTGGGGGCCCATCGAATTTTTTTGTTTTTTTTTCGCCAAAGGTTGTATTTTGGTGTGGAAAACACGAAAATGATTACCATTTTGGGGAGAAATTATTTATTAAGCTCATTTCCATTAGTATTTTATGAAAAACTGGCATTTCTCGGTACGTTTTTTCACGCAAACTCACACATACACAAATCTATCCTTTGCCAGTGAGTGCCTCCCTGACGTTTTTTTCATTTTTAAACTATACCATACACTCAATCATTTGAGTGTGTGCACCTGTTGCAGGGTCAAAAAAGTTTTCACCATGATTAACAGTGAGGGGTTTGAAATTATACCCTTGGGTAGGTTAGGTTAGGAACACTTAATGAATAATTTGTCCACAATATGGTTTTCATTTTTGTGTTTTTCACACCAAAATACATACTTTGGCGAAAAGAAAACATTAAAATTCGATAGGCCCCGAAACCGAAAAGATCCGCAAACACGCAACCAACTATAAGATTGTTCGTGAATTTTTCAAACAATTTAAAATAGAAGAAAAATGCAAGATTTGTTATGTACGGCGATTTACATGCTAAATTAAAATAAAATTATTAGCTTCGTAATAATTCACAATTTACAAGCTGAATTAAAATAGAATTTTTGGCAACTTCTTCAATAAATTTACAAAAACTTTAAAATGCACATTCAACTTTATTTTATTGGTATGGTTTTTGTTAGCCTGTCATATACTTTGAGAAATGGAAATTGAGTCAAACTATGTTGGTTTTAGTTGTAAAAGAATAATTATTTTATGTCGCTGCTGTGTTTAACTATTTATGGAACATAGCTCTTACTTACTGACCGTACGTGACTCATCGGGAATTATAAGTAAAAAATTCAGTTAGCGGGCCTGATTAAACGCTGTAATTCAACAGTTAGCTAACTAATTTACTAGGTATGAATAGGCTCTTTATTTGATTAAACCTTCACTTTCCTGATTTATGACTTTCATTTTTATGATAAAATACGTATTATGGGAAAGTATCGGTAAAGTATCGGCCGGATTTTGCCGATAGCGATACCAGTAAAATGACCGATACTTGCCGATACCGATACATCGGTACATCACTATTTTTTATAATGTATGGTAGTCAGTTCTGATGAGAGTGAAAGGATGGAGGAAGCATAGCTGCATAGTAGATGTATATAGGATGCAAACAGACTATTCTTCAGAACAAAAATCTCTCGCTATATCATTGGTTCATATCTTTGTGATGTCCAGTGAAGTGTGAATTTGTTAATTATAATTTGCACTTTTTGGCTAGTTTTTATGTTCAAAAGATTGGAATATAAAATATTGAAGAGCCAAAAAATTATCCCAACTCAAAACTACTATTTGGTTTTCATTATAAGATGTTGAATATGTTGCACTGAATCACATGTTCAACTATTCTTAAATTTTAGAGCAAAAAATGTGACTCTTTTGTTGCTGCTCTGGTCTATTTACTCAAAAGGTTATTCTTTGGCTTAACTTAAGGTTAACATATGTGCTAGAAGTTTCTGATTATAAGATACCTAGATTTGACAAGTTTCTTTGTTTATATTGTCTATTGGTCTAACCGAATTTGTGGTCTACTATATTGTTAGTACACACTGTTCTTGCATGACTTGCATCTGCCAAAACAACTCCCCTATTGTTGAAAACTCTTTGGAATTCAAAATAGCACACAGTCAACTCAATATGGGAAAATTTATGTCCTGAATGGTGTCGATAAGAACTAGACGCAAGTTTTGAAAACGATGTTCGAGGTGGATATTGATTACCCACGTTTCTCTTTGAAATAGATCTTACCTTGAAGACTCTATAATATTAAGATCTGGTGACTACGGTGGCTAGGAAATATTCAAAAAATCACTTTCACACCTACTAAATTATTCCTGAAAGATAGTATATGTGCAAACAGGTGTGACGTTATCTTGGAATTCAGCATCACCATTAGGAAACAAACATTGAACAATGTGATTTACATAATTGACCAAATAGTTAAAAATCCTTTCTACTGATGCGGCTTGCAAAGTGAGCGTAGAACCCATAGAATTCCATGGTATGGCTGCCCAAAACATTAACTTGGAAAGAAATTTAAAACAGTGTTGCACGAAGCTCCTCAAATAAATACCTATCTTCCATTGCTCTTATTGTCCAGGTTTACGGCTTTGGCACCACATTTTCAACTTACGATTATTTGCATCACTGACGAGTGATTTTTGAATTACAACTTGCCCTGTAAATCCCAGCTTATGGAGCAACGTTTTTATTCTGCGTTATCTAAAGTTCATGCAAAATAGTTCATTCTCATTGCTCTCTTGAGATTGCTGTAGTTTTGGCTAGGGAGTGTCAAACTTGCCAATGAAATATTTCAAATAATATTTCTGTGATCCCAATTTCAATTAGATCTACATTGTCTGTCTTATACTTCCTGCAGTTTCTTTATTTTCGTAGCTGATAAACAACTTAATGGTACTTTTTCAAATCAAAATTTTCATCATATTTTAAGGAATAAAATCTAATATGCTGTTTTCCCAACTCTTTTTTGAATGTATTTTTTCAAAGCCTTACTTCCAAGTTAGAAACATTAGTAAAATTTTCAATGCAACATATTTCTTTTGGTTGTATAGCTTTGTTAGCTTTTATTCTTATCTCAGGATTCAGCAAGATGCTCCAAAGAACATGTGGAAGTATGTGTTGCAGATGCTGTGGGCACTGCAGAGCATTACTCTGCTTTATTGCACAACTTCTGGTGTTATTCTTTCAGTTCTTCTTAAACAATTTTTATTATGTTTGATTAGTGTTCTTTATTTTTAAAGTTGCTAATACACATATTGTTTTATTTTGAGGAAAAAAATTCATTTTTTTTATCTTTCTCATGCTAATCCTTATTTTGTAGTGAGGAATAAAACTAAAATGCATCAACCTTCATTCCTCAGATTTTGAGACTGGCTATTGTCTACTGGTTGCATTAACCACACATATTCAATTAAAAAATTAAACTTGTGATTTCTAAAGCCTCTCTTGATTATTTGTCATTGTTATGAATTTATTTGAAGTTTGATGTTGTTGAAAATCAACTTCCATTGATATTAAATTCCTTAAATTATTTAGAAAATCTATCCATATCTGAAGTAGTGTTCACTTTTCAGGCTCTGGGCAGTCTTTATTTCATCCACGAGAGTGTTGAAGACATACAGACGTGGGATTTTAAAGGTGAGCTTTTCATTCAAATTATTTTTAAAGCACAGGCCCAGTCTTCTCTTTTTTATTGTTTAAGTGAGGTGCTTGAAAAAAATTACACTGTCTACGTTTGTGTACATTGTTCTGAATGTGTTCTAATACTCAACGCAGCACAGGGTCTGAACAAAGGCCCTATTCGTAGAATGTAAAATATCTACCCAATATTCCGGTCCCTAACTCTCATCTCTCCTAGGTCATTGCTGGAGCTGATTGCCTCTCATTGTTTTTTGTGAACTTGGAATTCCATGGATATAAAAGGTGTACTGTTAAAATTGAACGTTTCGACTTGTTGAGTAATTCTGAACAAAAAAGCTCTGGAAAATAAAATGAAATAACTACATATTGAAAATATTTCATTTTATTTTCCAGAGCTTTTTTGTTGAGAATGACTCAACGAGTCAAAACGTTCAATTTTAACATAAAAGGTGTTTACTGGGTATGCTAATTGTGTCTTACTTTCCCTGAGGAGACTGTGTGGTGCTTCAAAGCGTCACAAACATCTCACGAGAAATCCTTTGTCACCAGTTGTGAAAAATTACTTTCGGTTTACTTGCATATGTCCAAAGCATGAATACATGCAAGTTCAGGTGACATATTTTAGCTTGGATAATTTATGGGTCTAATTTTGTGATTGTGTCTTACTGTGGAGGAAACTTTATAGATAGTAAAACCTAACTTTTTTAATCATAGCCAAACAAATCATTAAATGAGTAAAAAATCCTTTTTATTTGCAGTCAGCTCTTTGTACTGATTTCTTATATTAGGCTGTGGTAGATGTCTTGCATCACTGGCTTTCGGATGTAAAAAGAGGCAGTTCTGTTTACTGCTGAAGTCTTAGAGAAGAGTCACCAACTTGTAAATATTTTCTCTTGGTGAAGCTGTCTAGCATTCAAGTGAGCTTGTATGCTGACTCAATGCAAGGGCTCAAGGCTGTTCACCTACATGAGTTCTTCCACAAAATCTTTGCTAAGAGCACAAGGTGCATTGAAGGCCTAAGCCCGTTGAAGACACAACACATTGGCTTAATTTAATGGAAAGTGCAAAGCACGCATTTTGAATGTACTCATAAATTAGTACATTTACAACATAGCATTCCAGTCCAATATTGTGGAAGAATTGTTTAGATAAATTCCTGAAGCATAAAGCTGTGATTTTAGCAAGTCAAATTCCATCTATAAATATGCTCATTTTAACCAATTTGGAAGAAAATTGTCCTTCAATATTTGAATTTTTCATAGAAAACAATTACTATTTAAAGGTAATGACTCGTTGAGGTGTCTCCACTGCTTCTGTTGATGCATCCATGTTTGTATTACTGGGGTACCCACATTTTTATTTTGATGTGCTGCTGTTGATTTTATTAAGGCGCTTGTATTACCAGTGTTCAGGTGCGCATGCTCATAGTGCTGCGCATGCTCATCTCAACTACAGTGCTGCACCTGAGTTCAGGCAGCAGCGCCCTGCACCTGAGTTCAGGCAGCAGCGCCCTGCACCTGAGTTCAGGCAGCAGCGCCCTGCGCCTGAGTTCAGGCAGCAGCGCTCTGCACCTGAGTTCAGGCAGCAGCGCCCTGCGCCTGAGTTCAGGCAGCAGCGCCCTGCGCCTGAGTTCAGGCAGCAGCGCCCTGCGCCTGAGTTCAGGCAGCAGCGCCCTGCACCTGAGTTCAGGCAGCAGCGCCCTGCGCCTGAGTTCAGGCAGCAGCGCCCTGCGCCTGAGTTCAGGCAGCAGCGCCCTGCGCCTGAGTTCAGGCAGCAGCGCTCTGCACCCTGTAATGTACCCACAGAAAGCCAGTATGTGGACGTTGTTGGGCGGACGCAGTACACCGGCGACCTCTCGAATGCCCACACCAAAGAAAAAGTCAAATTTCCCAAGGAATTTTTTCCTGAGGTGAGCACAAATTCTACGGTTAGTAATCAGTGCTCAATTGTGTGGGCTGTGTTTGGAGTTAGACTCTAAAACATTTGTGTTCATTAATCTGTAATACACTCAGGAGGATGTATCCTTACTAAATGATAGTGTCAATGGAAATTAGCCCTCCCAGGGGAAAATGTGATGTCGTGAGGTGACTGTTAATTAGGCTTCCTTTTTGTTGAAATGAAAGATATTTCTTGTTTAGTTGAGGACCATCTATATTCGGTTCACTGCTGTCCTGTTTATCAGCACCTTTAACAACTTTCTCCTAACCTTTTGTTATAGCCTTCCTTTTTAACATACTATTTCTATACGCAGGGATCTTGTGTGGGAGCACACCTTGTGCATTGATTCTGCGTTATCTAACTCCATACAAAATACTGCCTTCATCCTTCCTCTCTTTGGAACGATTTAGTTGCGATTAGGGAAGATTAACAAACTTATCTAATTCCTCTGAGGTTCTCGCGAATGGGAAGCTTCCTGTTCTTCATAGTTTTTTTTTCTTAACAAAAAAAATTGAACCTTGTGTCCCCAGTTCAAATTTGCAGGGCTCAAAAATTCTGAGCTGAACTCCTATTACAAATCTGACCTACATAAGAACACTTTTTTCGAATGATGTCCTTGATGTAAATACTCATTGATAATTCGCTTTATTCATTGTGAAGTGAATTACAAGGAACATAAATGCCTTTTCCGTATCAAGTTCCCTATCGGGAAAAAAATTAAAAACTGTTTATTTCAAGTGAAGTTGGTAAATAAGATGTATAATATTGTTGCTTCAAATGTCTTTTGTGTGGGTCTTTTTTTTGGTAAATATCCCACAATATATTACATGGTAGCCATGTAATGATTGAAATTAAAATTACTAGAAATGATATAGATGTATTTTTTTGGTTAGGTGACTAATGTTTGAGAAGACTCGTGTTTAATGAAGGTGATGGAGATATTTTGACCCCTGAATTCGAGAACTTTTCAATCGACAGATCATTCTCGATATTATCTACGCAAAAGTGATGAAATCTTATTAAAAATTTATTTAAGGAGAAAGTAACGCAAGCCAGTTGAATGAAAATTCTTAAAAAATTCAAAGAAAAAGAAACAAAACGGGTCTAAAAACTATCAACACAATTGGAGTGTATAACTTCCCCTCCTTACTCTCCGCTATTTTTTGGGTTACTCATTGATGGTTGCATGTCAGAGAAGCGCAAAAATGACTTTGTGTGTAAATTATCATGTTTCTTCACTAAAATTTTATCATATATGAAGTTTGGAACAAGCTCTCAACAGGTTTTTGTTTAGCAGCAAACTCTTCATTTTTTTTGCAGGACATGAAGGAAGAGTTTTATAATAGTTAACCCCGTTATTCCTTGGAGCCAGGAAGAGTACTAGCCACAAACTTCGTGCCCTACAGCAGCAGATGACAGTCATGGAAATGAGATAGTATATTAGCGTTGGTATAGAATTTACAATAGAGGGCGCGAGATGCACGGGAGCGACTTGCTCTGACCGTAGAGTAACACAGCGAACGAAATCTGCTCGCTAGCTCTCTTGATAAAAACCGTGCGAGGTAGTGTCACTAACTAACTAAATGTTGCATCTTTGTGTGTACAAACACTTGCTTGTTAATATGAGAACGCAAGCAAAGGTGAGAGAGTGTAAACAGTTAAATAAAGATGAGGAATCGCTGCAAACAAGGGTGTAAGAATGGGACCTACTTAGTTGCGCAGGTCTGACGACTGGACTTTTTTTCCGGGTATTTTTATTTGAACATCAGACGTTAAGGTATGCAGTTTCCCTCATGGCCATAAAGTAAGCCATAGACTTAGGTTAATACTGTTTATCTATTCTATGCTATAGGGACTGGCGTTCACATGACTAATATCATTTTAGGTTAGTTTAGCAGTAGAAAGGCTTTCGGGACTTCTGTATTTGCTTATCTTCAAAGAGAAGGCTCACTTGGCTTCTTACCGTTTTCATTCCTTCTTTGTCTTTTCTTTTTCTTCATTCCTAACTGGGTGAATCTATGCGTAGGGTATTCAGTGTGGGAACACACCTTGGGCGTTATATGTTCCCCGTTTTGTAGTCACTACTAAATGATATCTTCATTTTGCATGATGCTCTCATAATGAGAGCATGATGTGGAGTTATGTGTTCAAGCTTTTAAAGTGTCAATTTCATAGTGATGGTTCAATTAAGAATTGCGGGACTACANAAATCGTGTCTGTGAAGAAAATGCTTCATAGGTATGCAGTTGAATTTGTAATAGATGTAGAGTGCATGAACAATTGATGTGATTTTATTTGTCTATGGCAAGCTCTGAGCTTGCTCCTAAATCTTCTCTCTCGAAGAATTTTCGAGCTTAAAAGAGAACTACGAACAAAAAGACGGCTAACTCAAGTAAGAGCTGCCTGTTCTAGTACTCTTGATGCTCAATTCCTGAACAAAGATGTGTCAGTACTGTAAATCATGGATACTTTTTCGCTTGCTTAGCTCTTTTTTTAATATTTGGATGGCATGAATGCTGTATGGATTCCTATGAAAGCTAGATCAGAGTTGAAAGGAAAAGGAAAGTTCAATGATAAATTTCGTCTAGGTAAATTCAGCTCAGCTCTTGTTCGCGTGAGTTAGAATTGTGTGGAATTTAGTTACCGGCATTCTAATAAACATTCACTTAGAAGTGCTCCAGGCGCTTAGTGGAGTAGTAATGCAGCTTCAAACTTTAGTATTATAAAAATATTCCAAAGCGGCTCGTTGCTCTAATAAGCCTGATTCGTTGTTTGTAGAGCTAGACCATTAACAACTTGCATAATTCACTGTGTTGTGGCACGCAGTGCAAATGGTCGCGAAAGGGCTTCATGCGGACGCGATGGCGCATCTACGGCACTGAACTGGACCTGATCAACATCCACCTCTTCCATGATGCATCTAACTTCCTTGCCATGAAGGAGGTAAGCTTGGACTCCATCACCCCCTTGCCATTGCTTTGACTACCTTTTCTCTGAACTCTGCTGTTACGTTGTTTAGCGCCCACATAATTTCTTTTCACTGATCACTTGGCGCCTTTTTAACCCCTCAGAGGGCATTGCTTAGGTAATAGGTTTAGGTTAGTTAGGCTTTATCACCCTATGCTGTAGGGACTGGTGCCTCCAAGAAAGATACTGTTGAGTTACCTCTGCTACAAATATGTTTTCTTAAGTTAAGTCTTCGTTCCCCCTTTGCATCTTTCAACTTTGATAACCGTTTCGCTCTTTTCTCTTTCTCTTTGAGTTGCGGTTTCTGTACGTAGCATATCCTTTGTGGAATAACAACTTGTGCATGGATTCCACACATTCTCCAGTCCATACTAAATGATCCCTTTTCTTTGCTCTAATGAGATGGCCTTGAATAAATTTAGGAGTCTTGATTTAAGTTTAGGAGTCTTGAACAAATATTAAAAATGTTGGTATACTTTGATTCTTGCTCAAGCATTAGTTAGGAAGTGACTCTACGGTATGTACTGGCAGTATACGCTAATTTCCATGTGCAGAGTTGTTCATACTGTGCAAGATGAATGAAAGTAACTCAGATATGGAGTCAGGTGCCGTCAAAATTATCTTACGGCTGTTCTGGGCCATCCATATTTTTTGCTTCACATTCTTGTCTCCTATCTTTGTGCTCTCTTTGAGACGTTCCATGTTCACCCACCACCGTTTTATATGCATTCAAACATTACTATGCCTACCTATAATACATGTTTTTATTGAGACTTGATACTTTTTTAATTAGGCACTGCTTCTTCACCTTTCCGTATGTCTTATTTTAATGTTGCTCTACTCTGTAAGGAAGTATGAATGTTTTTCCATAACTACTTTGCTTTGACCGCTACTTCTCGTTGCATTGACTCTCGGCCTTCGTGGAGGGAATGAAAAATTTCACCAAAGAAAACTGACATTGCCAATTTGGTTTGACATGGAAAGATTTGCTTTTTATCACGAGCCTTTTTTTATCGCTGAAGAGGATTTGTCACGGCAATAACTATAATTCACTTTCGAAATTCCTTCCTGTGTAGTGGGACCTCATTCGACCCATTGTCATATTATCAAGTGAACTGTGGTCTCTATGTAACGCATAGTTTTCCTTCTGTACACTCCGCTAAAGAGATGTTATATAGCGTAACAGGTTATTAGTAATACAATAAGAACCTATTTTATTCCTTTTGAGGAACTAGTTTCAAATTGCAATAAAATCGCTGATTCAAAACTTCGTGAAAGCTCGAACTCTTTAGTTCAATAATCGTCAGCGTATGCAATATTATTTTTTGTAAATATAAGATGAGAAGGACTTTGAAACTCAAAAGTAGTTAGTTGCCCCCTAATTGCATAATTTTAAAATTATGCCTACATCTCATAGAACGAGCATATCACTTCTCACCCTTCTCCAGTGTTATTTACCCGTTATATGTTCTGAGTTATGGTAGTTTTTTTGCTTGCATTCCGAGGAAATAACATGATGATCGGATCCTAATTTTAAACATTTTCAAAGGAAAGGATAGTTATTCTACATTACACATTTTTCATGAGCATAGAAGCAATAGGTACTGAAAAACAGAACAGCAGTCAACCGAAAAAAGATTGCCCATAACATGTGCGTCTTGCACATTTTCTGGTGATAATTTTGAGTAATGGAAGCGTTGGATGTGTTGCAGTGCCCGTCTGTCTACACTCTGAACAGGCGGCGAGCGCTGAACCATGCTCTCGACAGGTCAGTGCGCTCTTGCTGTCCTCTCTCTGCCCTCGCTCTTCAGTAAGGATAAATTGAAAGGTGGGGAGCCTGAATGCACTTCACAAGTTAGCGAAAAAGTTATCCTTCCATCCATTGATTTTCAATACTCTCTGACACTTCTTAGAATTTGATTGATGCTTGCTTGATTCCAAGCTCATTATGTCTTCTCAAGCGCACGAAAAATAATTTCAGAAGACTTGATTTCGGGTACGACGCATTTAGTTAAACTAGAACGTACTTTGAGAATGCATACATACACACATATACCAGGCCTCTCCTCCCTATGGGAGGGTAGCCGACAGCAGGCCACAAACAACACCCTTA